>PVLC010006333.1:0-48096 GCA_004027655.1 Graphiurus murinus | reverse complement strand
GAGTCATGTTTGACTAATGCTTCTGATCCAGGGAGGGTAATAAGTAGTTAGAACTGTTACCAAGTATAAAGGCCTCGTTAACATAGCAGGCAGAATTCCATCCTCGTTGAGAGACCTTAGGACAACTCCAGGAACTCCTACTACCCCTCATTTTAGGGCTGGGGAAATTAAGGCGCAGAAGTCATGGCAGTTGCTATGCAGTTAGTAGGTGGCGGGGTCAGGATTCTCCCTGGCTCCTGACCACTGTCCCGCCCAGCCGTTTCCAAAACCACGCTTGCTGGTGAGATACAGTTTCTTTTCTTTCTTTTTTTTTCCTTTTGGTACTAGGGTTTCTACCTTCAAGCTACATCCCCAGCTCTATTTTATTTTGAAATAGGGTCTAGGGGGTTGGGGAGTTAGCTCAGTGGCAGAGTGCTTGCCTAGCACGCGCAAAGCCCTGGGTTCAATCCTTGGTCTTATAAAAAAAAAATACAAAAAAGTATATATATATATATAAAACCTACAAAACCCAAGTGAAATAGGGTCTGGCTAAATTGCTGAGGTTTTTGCTAAGTTTCTGAGGCTGGCCTCAAACTTGTGATCCTCCTGTCTTAGCCTCTCAAGTACTGAGATTAGAGGCATGTGCCACCATGCCTGGCTGACTGACAGTTTCTTTTTTTTTTTTTTTTTTTGGTACTGGGGATTGAACCTGTATCTTCAGGCCACACCCTCATCCCTTTAAAAATTTTTCATGTTGAGACAGAGTCTCGCTAAGTTCTTGAGGCTGGTCTTGAACCTGAGATCCTCCTGTCTCAGCCTCCCAAGTACCAGGATTACAGGTCTGTGCCACCACGCCGGGCTGACAGGTTCCTTTTGATAGCATCGCTCAGCTCAGCACCTGTGCAGGTGACGAGGACACACCCCTCCCAGAACACCCACGGCCCAACACAGCCAACACTCCAGAGCTCTTCCCCCTGTCTAGCTTGTCCCTGAACGGGGTGGGGTGGTGGGACTTGCACCTATGCTGCATCCTGTTACCAGGAAAGAGATGCCCAGGGTGCATTGCAGGAGCAAATGGGGCTGCTGGGGGCCGGGCCATGGGCAGCCCCGTGTGCCCAGCAGAGGGACGTCTGGGTCACGGAGCTCCGGTCAGGTGGGGCGGCAGGCAGCACTGCAGCCGTGCCCCTGTAGAGTTCACCACGGTCTTAACCCCCAGGCTTACCTGTCATCGACCTTGTTGCCCAAAGAAGCTGCCAAGTGACCCTTCTCCACAGACGCCCGCATCACTCAGTCCCTCCAGAAAGAAGCGTTGGTGCAAATAGATCCAGGAGGGCTTCTCAGGAGGGGGTGGTCTGGTCGTGCTGGACCTCACGGGTTGAGGTTGCAGAAGTCAGGACAGCTTTGGGACAGAATGCTTCATCTGGTGTCAGCAAGTCTACCCCGTGACACTCTTGAAGAATGCCAAGCCCCTCCCCATGCCCTTTGAGGCAGCTTTAACCCTTTTTATTTTTCTGTGGTACTGGGGATTTAGCCTAGGGGCATTTTACCTCTGAGCTACACTCCCAGGCCTATTATTATTATTATTATTATTATTATTATTATTATTATTATCATTATTATTATTATTGTACTGGGGATTGAACCCAGGGACATTTTACCTCTGAGCTACACTCTCAGTCCTACTTTTAAAAATTATTATTATTATCATTTTTTTTTTTTTGGTACTGGGGATTGAACTGAGGGACATTCTACCTATGAGCTATACCCCTAGTCCTATTTTTTATTCTTTATTTTGAAACCGAGTCTCACTAAGTTGCGGAGTGCCTCACTAGGTAGCTGAGGCTGGCCTCGAACCCGGATCCTCTAGTCTCAGCCTCCCAAATACTGGGATTACAAGCGTGCGCCACCATGCCCGGCTTATTATTATTATTATATTCTGAGGACTGAACCCAGGGGCATTCTACCTCTGAGCTACACCCCCCGGACTTATTTTATTATTATTATTATTATTATTATTATTATTATTATTATTATTATTATTATTATTATATCATCATCATCATCATGGTACTGGGGACTAAACCCAGGGACATTTTACCTCTGAGATACACTCCTAATCCTATTTTTAAAAATTATTATTATTATTATTATTATTATTATTATTATATTATGAAGACTGAACCCAGGGGCATTCTACCTCTGAGCTACACCCCCAGTCTTATTTTATTTATTATTATTAGTAATAGTGTAGTAGTAGTAGTAGTAGCAGTAGTAGTAATAGTAGTATTACGGTACTGGGGATTGAACCCAGGGACATTCTACTTCTGAGCTACACCTCCAGCCCTATTTTTTAATTCTTTGAAACAGGAGCTCACTAAATTGCAGAGGACCTCACTAAGTAGCTGAGCTGGCCGCAAACCTGTAATCCTCCTATCTCAGCCTCCCAAGTACTGGGATTACAAGCGTGTGCCCCCATGCCTGGCTTATTTCATTATTTTATTTTGAAACAGGGTCTCATTAAGTTGTCGAGGGCCTCACTGAATTTGTTGAGGCTGGCCTTCTTGTTGCTCCTCCTGGCTCAGCCTCTCAAGTACTGGGATTACAAGTGGGTGCCATCACGCCTGATTTCAGCTTCAACCCTTCTGAGATTTGTGGCAAGGGAAATGAAAATTTATTTCTCTTAGATGGGCATGACCATCGAAAGTTTGTGGCCAGCCTCAGGCAATTAGTGAGTCTTCTGCAACTTAGTGAGACCCTATTTCAAAATAAAATAATGAAATAAGCCAGAACTGGTGGCACACACTCGGCTATTTGTCTTGCTTATCATAGTTCTCAGCCTTCTCTCTCTCGAATTTTTTTTTCTTTTTTTACTTTTTGTGGTACTGGGGATTGAACCCAGGGGATTCTACCTCCGAGCTACATCCCCAGCCCTATTTATTTATTTATTTATTTATTTATTTATTTATTTATTTATTTATTTATTAGTCTTTGTTTTGAAACAGGGTCTCACTAAGTTGCGGAGAGCCTCACTAAGTAGCTGAGGCTGGCTGCGAACCCGGCTCCTCCCATCTCAGCTTCCCAAGTACTGAGATTACAAGCGTGTGCCACCACGCCCAGCTTCTAGAATTTTTTTCATGCACTGCCTCATTTTAAATAACCAGTCCTATTCTCCTAAGTGACCCACTCCCCTCACTGGGTCAGGAGACAGCCCCATACAGCTGGATGTCGTGGAACCATTCTAAAATCAAACTGTGCATCTGCGCTCAGCCGCTGGCTCCTGCTCTCCAGTCTGTCTCCGGCACTGCGTCTGCGCAAGACCTGACTTCGGGCCCTGCTTCCATCCAGCACCACCAAGATGTCCTGCCTGAGGCTTTCTCCAGTGCAGGAGCTTAGCCCCGACCCTCGGAGCAGGTGGGAAGTGCCCACGAGCTGGCGTCAGCAGGGGCAGCCTCCACCAACACCTGGCTGGACAGACCCTCCCTCAGCCTCCACCAACACCTGGCTGGACAGACCCTCCCTCAGCCTCCACCAACACCTGGCTGGACAGACCCTCCCTCAGCCTCCACCAACACCTGGCTGGACAGACCCTCCCTCAGCCTCCACCAACATCTGGCTGGACAGACCCTCCCTCAGCCTCCACCAACATCTGGCTGGACAGACCCTCCCTGGATTCACAGTTGCTCGGTGTGGCTCACCTCTGTCCTCTGCAGGGCGTGGGGATTAAGCACCACTTGCCCACCACCATCTGACATTCTACTTGGCCTGCGTCATTTCTCCACTGCCTTGCTGACGTTTCCTGGGATTGTCTCCAAAACAAACCATTTATTCGTGAATCCTCCTCTTAGGTTCAGGGGAACCGTGACTAGGATACTCCCAAGTGATTAAACCATCTCCCTGAATGACTCAGGCCCTTGGAATCTTGACTCTGTTCCCTGGAGGGGCCACCCAAGCAGGCGGCATGCCTGCAGCCCCTTCCTGCAGCGCCTCCTGCCCATGACCCTCCACCTCCGTCCCTGGCTGCTCATGCCCACATGGCTGCCCCAGCCTCCTGCCTGGCCTGCCCACTGCCAACTCCCTATCTGATTCTTTCTGCAATGGGGGAGAAAGCAGAACCTTAGTGCTTCAGCCAGAAGGAGGCTCCCTCCCCTGTGAGGTTCCCAGGAGGACGAGGTGCAATGGTGGGTACTTGGGTATATATGGGGGCCTGGGTAGAGGAGGCACCAACTCACTGGCTTGAGGCAGAGATACGAAGATGGCAGGTTTGAGGCTAGCCACAGCAACTTAGGGAGGCCCTCGGCAGGTTAGCAAGAGCTTGTTTCAAAATTAAAAAGGGAGCCAGGTGTGGTGGTACATGCTTGTAATCCCAGTACTTGGGAGGCTGAGATAGGAAGGTCTCAGGTTCCAGACCAGCCACAGCAACTTAGTAACGCTCTCAGCAATTTAGCAAGACTCTGTTTCTTTTCTTTTTTTCTACCACCCAGCTACACCCTCAGTCCTATTTTTTTTTTTTTTTGAAACAGTGTCTTACTAAGTTGCAAAGAGCCTCACTAAGTAGCTGAAGCTGACCAAGAGCCAGGATTCTCCAGTCTCAGCTTCCCAAGTACTAGGATTACAAGCATGTGCCCCCACGCTGGGCTTATTATATATATATATATATATATATATATATATATATATATATATATATATATATATATATATTTTTTTTTTTTTTTTTTTTTTTTAAACAGGGCTTCACTAGCTGTGTAACATCTTCATTGCAGCCTGTGAGGGTCCTGATCAGGGTGTTGAGCCAAGCGGGGTCACATCCTGATCCACAGAGATTGTTAGACAGTAGGGTTTGGGACCAAGGCTTGGGCCCATTTGTTATGTAACAATGACTGACCGACACACTACCTCTCTCCCCTCTCCCCTTCATCTCGATTTCCTGGAAATGACCCCCCCCCCCCCGAATGCCTTAGCTTAGCTCCAGGGAGTCTGTCCTTAACTCCCACCCTCCAGACTTCTATATTGTACCAAAGAAACACAACATCGCTTTCAAAGTCAGAGAGAGCCATGGGCAAGTGTGCAGCAGTGTCTTACCGCTTCCTCCAAACTGGGGCTTCTGCCTTAGACTCTTTGGGTCTGGCAGGATCACGATGAACGCGATAGGTTTTCGCACCCGTTCCGCTCACCGTGGCCTTGCTGGGATTGCCAGGCTCCTGCAGTAGTTCACAGCAACCCCAGGGAGAGTCGTGAAACCAAACTCCTGGCCAGGAACTGGAGACACCCAAGCTCTGGGCTCTGCACCCGCCTGCAAAGCTCCACGTATCATGTGACTAAGACAACTTCTTCCTGGGGACAAGGAAGGGCAGGCCCTGGCTTTGCCACGCGTGGGGGTGGCGGGGTCGGGTGCCTGGCTGGCTGCGTCTGTTGCTTTTCTTCCCCTCACTCCTGCAGCCTGGCTTCTCAACACCCCGTTAAAGATTAGCACCTCCACATACACCCCTAGAGCCGATCGGGACAGGGACATGAAGGGAAACTTTACGCCAGGTGTTTTTCACTGCAGGCTCAAATCAAAGGCTTTCGGGGAACAAATGACTTTAAAGATTCTGTGATTTCCATGAGCCTGTTGGTGCAGGAGGTAAAACCGATTCTATACAAAGACCTCACGACAGCACAATGGAATAGCCTTTTCCTTGCCCTCCCCTGCCCTAATCAAAAGCCTAACAAGTGGTGCACACATGTAATTCCAGGATTTGGGAGGCCGAAGCAGGAGTATCTCAGGTTTGAGGCCAGTGCACAGTAACTTAGTGAGACTGTTTCATAATAGAAAGTAAAGAGAGGCCAGGCGTGGTGGCGCACGCTTGTAATCCCAGCATTTGGGAGACTGAGACCGGAGGATCCGGATTCGTGGTCAGCCTCAGCTACCTCGTGAGGCACTCTGCAACTTAGTGAGACCCTGTTTCAAAATAAAGAATAAAAAAATAGGGCTGGGGGTATAGCTCAGAGGTAGAATGCCCCTGGGTTCCATCCCTTGTACTGCAAAAAAAAAAAAAAAGAAAAAGAAAGAAAGTAAAGAGAGTTGTGGCGTAGCTTGGAGACAGAGCACCTCTGGGTTCAATCCCCAGTATCAAAACAAACACCCTTTAGTTATGCCAGGCATGGTGGGCTCCCGCCTATAATCCCAGTACTGGGGAGGCTGAGACAAGAGGATTGCAGGTTCCTCTCCAATCCTCAGCAACTTAGCAAGACCCTGCTTCAAAATAAAAAGGGCTGGGAGTATAGCTCAGAGGTAGAATGCCCCTGGGTTCAATCCCCAGAACCAACAAAACAAAACAAAAACCCTAGATAATAGAGGAAATTCAACCGATGACACTCATGTCCCATTCTACTCTCTCTCTGGAGGAGGAAAATTAACTTTAGTGAAAGGAGGTGGACAAATTCTTTCTGGAAGTTGGGATGGAACTTCGGCCTCCCTGGACCACCTGCAGACTTCAGCCGTGGCTGGGGATGGAGCAGCAACAACGGCCCTCAGAGGCTGAGCCCAAGCACCAGCCCCCTGCCACGAGGCCTTTCCGGAAGTCTTTCCTGCATCAAAGGCCTGTCTCAAAGGGCATCTCCAGGAGACAGGCTTGTGACTCCACACAGCAAGGAGTCCCCAGTGCGGCTGCGCGCTGAATCCTCTTTGCTAATAATAACCCTGCAGCCAGACAATTAAGCTGTGAACGCATTCCGGGGACTCATCAGAATACGATGGATTTTGGGCCCCAGTTCCTACTTAGAATCGCACCAATTTCAGATTTCCAGTTGAGTTTGGCCAACCCAAACCTGAGCCCCCAGGATGGCAGAAGGGGCTCCCCTTTTCCTTCCACCTTGGAACACTATCATCCTGGGCACCTCTTGTGACCTCTGGCCACTTCCTGCCCTGGCTTCCTGCCTCGTGGCTACATAACAGCTTCCCCAGCTGTTCACCAGAGGGGTGGGCACAGCTGGGGATGGGTCTGCCAGGGTGAAGCCGGTCATTCAAGACACGTGTCCTGAGCTTCCCAGGAGCAGCCTAAAACAGACGAGTGGAGATGGTCACAGAGACTGGACGGAGCCTTCTCCTTGAGTCAGAAAGGAGGGACTAGCTGGGCATGGTGGCGCAGGCTTGTAATTCCAGTACTTGGGAGGCTAAGACAGGAGGATCGCAGGTTCACAGCCAGCCTCAGCTACTTAGTGAGGTCCTCCACAACTTAGTGAGACTCTGTTTCAAAATAAAGAATAAAAAAATAAGGCCGGGTGTGGTGGCACATGCTTGTAATCCCAGTACTTGGGAGGCTGAGACTGGAGGATCTGGGTTCATGGCCAGCCTCAGCTACTTAGTGAGGCCCTGTTCAAAATAAAGAAGAAAAAAAAAAGGCTAGGGGTGTAGCTCAGAGGTAGAATGCCCTTGGGTTCAATCCCCAGTACCGCAAAAAAAAAAAAAAAAAAAAAAAAAAAAAAAAAAAAGAAAGGAGAGACCAGTCAAACACACATGGACATGTGGACTTACTGAGCACCAAAGCTACAGTTGCAGGACAAGGGGAAGGGGGAGACACTTGTGGCGTTTCAGAGATGGGGAATGTAGAGTGTAATTCAGGAATGTGCTGAAGGACACAGAAACAGCAGTATACACAAAATGGATTAAGAACAAGAATGTAGCCAGGCGTGGTGGTGCATGCCTGCAATCCCAGTGTGTGGGAGGCTAAGGCAGGAGGATCACAGGTTCAAGGACAGCCTTAGCAAGTAGCGAGACTCTCAGCAACCTAGCAATACCCTGTTTCAAAACAAAAACAAAACAACAGAAAAAAAAGGGGGGCTGGGAGTGTAGCTCAGAGTTAGAATGACCCTGGATTCCATTCCTAGTCCAAAAATAAAAAGAGAGAACACGGACGTTCATGTCAGACCCGGAGTTGTGTTCCTGCTTCTGCCACTCACGAGTTCAGGGGCTCCTGGCTTCTGCGCTGTCCCTCTGTAGAAGGGAACAACAGCACCCATCCTCTGGGGAGTGAACGGGAGATCACCCCACCCAGCTCTCAGCACATTTTGAGCGATCAATCAAGGTGACCACCACCACCATCCTGCAGCTTCGTAGCACAGCCCCCCTGGAAAATGCCATCCCACGGTCTCAGCTCCTGTGAGCCCCGCAACTCCTCATTTTACAGAGGAGGAAAATAAAGCCCCCAAAATGTATGTGGCGCGTTTGATTGGGCTACAGCGCAGGCCTCTCGCCCCTCAAATACAGTGTTTCTCCTAGTACTTGTTGTGTTGCACGAGACGCCAGCCCTGAATTTGGTATTTAGCAAGTAGAGGCTACCCTTAAGGGTGGACAGCCTTGCCCCCTGTAATTTTTCCTGCGGGCACTTTTATGGCTTGGTCATTTGCCTGGCCTCAGAAAAGGACACGGGGGTGGGGGGACATGAAGGGGAACTGTGTAGCTGCCTTCAACTCTTCCCTCCCTCCATCTGCTAAGACACAGAGTCAGGCTCTCCTGGGAGGGGCGCCATTATGAGCTTCCAGCTGAGCCCAAGCTTCTGTGAGCAGCAAGCTGGAGATGAAGCGGCGGTGTCCTCTGAGCCCATCCCCCTGGACCTTTCTGAGGGGCGTCATGGGGGACCTGGAGGAGCTCTGGAGAGGAATGTTTATATATCCCCGACTTTTCTTGGTGTTTACGCTTGGGAGCTGAATTCTTGGGACCTTGGTCACATCTGTTTCCTAGCTGATTTAATACTCTTAAAAAAAAAAATGACTCCTTTTCACCTGACTGTTTGGAAGGCTGAAGGGGGGCGGGGGGGGGGGGCGGGTGAGGGCAGCCCGTCCGAGGCCAGAGGTTGGCCCCTGGAGCTGATGAATCAGGTGTGAAGCCAGCTCGGGCATCTGCACTCCCTCGGCCGGCCCGAGCCTCCCGGGCTGCCTGCCTGCCGTTTCCTCCTCTCCCGCCCTTATTTGGAGCCCTTGACAGCTAAGCCACAAACAGACGGAGCTGGGCGCCCGCCAGCCGTCACCCTCTGCTTCCCAGAGTGGGTCCTGTTGCTGAGGAGAAAGAATCCCGCGGGCGGCCTGGCGCTAAGATAACCAAGGACTCTTTTTTGCTCTTCTCACACCTTTGAAGTGGGGGCCTCTTGAGGCAAATCAGCAAGAATGTGGCTCTCGCAGCTGAGCGTTGGGGGGACCTGCCGGGGCTTGCTCAAGGCGGAGGGGCTGCGGCAAACTCTGCCGGACTGATAACTTTAAAAGGGCATCTCCTGCCGGCCCCTCACTCGTTGCTTTATCGCCACAAGTGACAGAATGGGGAGGGTTCTGGCCCTCCTGTGCTCCTGGAGAGCTAGGGGCTATAAAAACAGGAGGTGCTGGGCAGCTGGAGACAGTGACGGATGAAGGCCAAGACAGGAGAACCAGAGAGGAGACAGAGGAGAGAGAGGAGGCTGCAGGAACCAGATTGCTCCTTGACCGGCACCGGGATGGGTTTTCTCTGCACCATCACCTTGAGCTTCCTCCTCCTCCTGGCGTTTCAGCTTCCAGGCCAGACTGGAGCCAACCCTGTGTACAGTGCCGTGTCCAACGCAGACCTGATGGAGTTCAAGGTAGGGCTGGGAAGGGGGGTGGGCACAGCCTGGGGCCAGGGGGGACTTTCTCTAGCGATTCTCCAAGTGTCACTGAGGCGTCTCCCTTCCTCTGTATCTTCCTTTTGTAAAGAATCTGCTGGACCATTTGGAGGAGAAGATTCCCTTAGAAGAGGAGGCTGTGGCCCCACCGGTCCTAACTGAGCAGAACGAGGAAGTAGGGGCCGCTCCTGCCTCTCTCCCTGAGGTGCCTTCCTGGCCCGGGGAGGTCAACCCAGCCCAGAGAGATGGGGGTGCCCTCGGGAGGGGCCCCTGGGATTCTGCCGATAGATCTGCTCTCCTGAGAAGCAAGCTGAGGGCGCTGCTCACCGCCCCTCGGAGCCTGCGGAGGTCCAGCTGCTTTGGGGGCAGGATGGACAGGATCGGGTCCCAGAGTGGACTGGGCTGCAACAGCTTCCGGGTAAGTGGAGCTGGGGAGGGGGAGAAAACTGTGGTTTTGTTGATGGTCAAACCTCGTCAAAGAATACTACCAGAAGCTGGGTACGGTGGCGCAGGTCTGTAATCCTAGTAACTCGGGAGGGTGAGATAGGAGGATCGAAGGTTCAAGGACAGCGATTTAGAGAGACTTACAGAAACCTAGTGAGACCCTTTCTTAAAAAAATGTGGGGAAGGGAACTGGGGGTGTAGCTTGCCTCTGGGTTCAATCCCCAGTAAACACACACACACACACACACACACACACACACACACACACACACACCCCTACCCGGGGCATCTTTGGCAGAAAAGGGACCAGCTTAGAAGCTTAGATTCCTGAGATTTCTGCCCCCACTTGGTGGGTGCCCCCATGAGTACCAGGACAATGTCATCAACCTCAGCTACAGCCTACTGAGAAATGCTTTAAAAAACATCACTGCTGCTGGGCATGGTGGTGTACACCTGTAATCTCAGTACTTGGGAGGCTAAGACAGGAAGATTGCAGGTTTGAGGCCAGTCTCAGCAACTTAGTGAGACCCTCAGCAACTCTGAGTTTCAACACGAAAAAGTAAAAAGGAGTGTGTGTGGGGGGGTGTAGCTTGGAAATAGAATGCCCCTGGGTTCAATCCCCAGTACCAAAAAAAAAAAAAAAAAAAAAAAATTACTGCCAGAACACTGGGGAATCAAAATACTCACAGGGCCAGGTCATCATTGCTCTGCTAATTGGCAATTTATGCTCCTCTCAGAACTGCAAGATGCTACAGGAGTTAAGTGAAACTGGCAAAGGTTGCTCTTATTTGCTCTAAGGCAGAATTTGTTTATCAGCTTATGAGACTCGGCGGGTCATCAGGCCGGAGTGGGGGCTGGCGGGAAGTAGCTGGTCTGTGGGTCAAGTTAAGAGGTTTGGCAGGGTCCTCTGAAGCTGACTCTTCCGGCAGAGCCAGGTCACCAAGCCAAATATGTTTTTCTGTTTGTAGTATCGAAGATAACATCCAGGGAGGAACAGGCAGCCAGGCCCCGAGGAGATGGCAAGAGACCCTCAGCCCTGGGGTCTCCCACGAAGTCTGGTCCCGTCTCCTATGGAATTGTGATGAGCATCCTCTAGGAGCTCCAGTTTCCTGCCAACAGTTCTCACGTTTTATGCTTAACGTAGATGAAGCGGTGTAGTTGGGGTTTCCCTGCCTCCCCCAGCCCATGCATTAAGGTAGACCTTCACCCGTTACCAAAAGCAGTTGGAAAAATAAATAAAATTCAGCACCATGGACAGAGCCCAGTGGTCGGAGTTGGTGTGATTTCTTTCATTTCTAGGCATGACAATTCAGCCCCAAATTTCTCATCATTTTATCCTTCGTCAGAGAAAAGGGTGCTCAGTTTCTCTCTTCCTCCTTCCATCTCTTCCTCAGTTTGCTTTTTCGATGGGGAGGTGGGGGACCTCAAATAGCAGAGCTCCACCTGCTCTGCCTTTTACTCCAGCCTCGGTCACAGAGCCTGGGAAAGTCTCTGGAGGCTGGAAGGGCATTTATTTGCATCTGGATTTGCTCACAGGCAGGGCACCTGTTTATTGAAAACACAGACATCTGGACTTTCTTCCTTGCTTCCAGATAAGGAAGTTGGTATGCAATAGTCAATTTTTTACATTCCTAGTGCTTTTTAGTTACAGTTTTGCTTTTGCTTGAGGGCACTTTTAGAGAATGAGGGTATTAGCTACATTTTCTCTGATACATTTCAGAGAGCTGCTGCAGCTAAGTGTTATCACATTTTTAGTTTGGTAGAGTACAGGATTTATTTATTATTATTTTTTGTGTGTGGTACTACGGATTGAATCCAGAGGCATTCTGGGGGCTACACCCCCAGCCCAATTTTATTTCTTATTTGGAAATAGGGTGTCACTAGGCTGGTGAGTCTCACTACTTGCTGAGGCTGTCCTTGAACCTGCAATCCTCCTGTCTCTGCCTCCTAAGTACTGGGATTACAGGCATGCACCACCACGGCTAGCTAGAGTGCTGGGTTTAAAAGCTGAGTGTGGGGCTTAAACATGAAGAAGGTTGGTGGTGCTGACAAGCTGCAAGTCCGTGTGCCTTCTGGGAACTACCACGTGCATTTGAAAAAGAACCATGGTCTTTCCCTAATGCAGGTCCAAGGTGCTTGGACATGTAGACTGTACTGAGGTGAGGGTCACTGGGGAAAACGAAGGGTTTCTTAATCTACTTCTGGAAAGGGTCTTGTCCTAAGCAGCAGATGCCAGACACTAAGTTCACCTTGCACGGGGAGTGGCACTCTAACCTGCTCCAAACATCCCCCTCTCCACCAGATGCTCTGAGTCTCCATCGCCCCCTCACCCCCCTCCTGGGATGCTCGCTGTCCTGTCCTCCCAAGATGTCTCACTTATCCTTCAAGCCTCGCTGTGAATGTCACTTCTTCCCTGACACCAGGTGCTCAGTGAAAATTAGTCTCTTTACAGGAAACGTTTTGTATCTATTGCAACGTGGTTTGCCCATGTCCCTGGACTGCTCCCATAGGCGGCACCCCAGGACCGCTGGCCAAACTGTCTTGGCCTCATACAGAAATTGGGAGAGTCCCCCACGAAGGGCAGGGCGGCCAGAGCGAACGATGGGAAGAGGCCAGAGGCGAGGGAAGAAGTCTACCCATTTCTCATCTCTATGTTCCTTATGCGATTTCAAATACAGCAGGGTGAGAAAACAAAGAAGCAGGGAACGACTTGCAAGCACAAGTGAAAATGAGACGGAAGTCTCCCGACGTGGCTCCAGGGCCTGGCAGGGAAGGGTGGGAGCTGACCACACTCTGGGGTGTCGCTGTGAGAGGGCTCTCGCCGGTCAGAGCTGATCATAAGTGACAGACACAGGAGGTAGAGAATGCCTCTGTGGCTTGGAGAGGTGGGGAGAGGCCGAGGAGCCCCAGCGGGCTGCTTCTGGTGCAACAGTAACCTGAGGCCGGCCCTGGAGACATTTCTCGCAAAACAAAAAGGAAGTGAGCAGAGAGCTGTGACAGAAGCTGGCCACGAGTGTGTGTGTGTGTGTGTGTGTGTGTGTGTGTGTGTATGTGTGTGTGAGAGAGAGAGAGAGAGAGGGAGGGAGGGAAGGAGGGAGGGAGAGAGAGGGAGAGAGGGAGAGATACATACTGGGGATGGAACCCAGGAACACAACCTCCAAGCTACACTCCCAGTCCTTTTTTGAAACAGGGTCTAAGTTGCTGAGGCTGGCTGCAAACCCGAGATCCTCCCGTTTCAGCCTCCCAAGTCCTGGGATGACAGGCATGCACCACCACGCCCGGCTGGCCCTGAGATCCTAACATCTACACACCAGCATCGGCTGCATTTCTCCCGTCAGGGGAATCTGTGGGGCAAGTTCCTACACAACGTTGCCAGGAAACCAAATGGGGTCCCTTTCTCTTCTTCTGGGAAGCAGTCACTGGCAGGAGAGCTGGTTTCTGCAGGAGGAAAAGATCAGTAAACTGGAGGGGCCAGTGTTCACCAGGCCAGAACAGCGGTGGCCTGGTGACTTGATAAGACTCACAGGAATAAACTTGTTCTTATTAAGGCGGTTGGTGGCCACAGATCAGTGGATCCCCGTGGTCAAGAGGTCTGCTGGGCAGTGATGGGAGAGCTGAGACAGCGAGACCATCTTCTAGTGTTGCAACTCTTGCCTTTTAGAAAGAGAGGAAATATAAGCCCAGCGTGGTGGTGCACACCTGTAATCCCAGTACTTGGGAGGCTGAGAAAGAAGGATCACAGGTTCAGCAACATAGTAAGACTCTCAGCAACCTAGCGAGACCCTGTGTCAAAAATAAAAATAGGGCTAGGGGTGTAACTCAGAGATAGAATGCTCCTCCGTTTAATCTCCAGTGCCACAAAAAAAAAAAGAGAGAGAGAGAGAGAGAACATGTCAGGCATGGTTGTGCATGCCTTGCAATTCCAGTGATTCAGGAGGCTGAGAGAGGAGGATGGCAGGAAAGAGGCCAGCACACAGTCACTTAGCAAGACACTGTTTCAAGATAAAAAATAAAAAGGGAGGGGGGAGCCGGGCGTGGTGGCGCACGCTTGTAATCCCAGCATTCGGGAGGCTGAGACCGGAGGATCCGGGTTCGAGGCCAGCCTCAGCTACTTAGTGAGGCACTCCGCAACTTAGTGAGACTCGGTTTCAAAATAAAGAATAAAAAAATAGGGCTGGGGGTGTAGCTCGGAGGTAGAATGCCCCTGAGTTCAATCCCCAGTACCGCAAAAAAAAAAAAAAAAAAAAAAAAAAAAAAAAAAAAAAAAAAAAAGGGAGGGGGGTATAGCTCAGTGGTAGAGTGCCCCTAGATTTAATCCTTGGTAACACAAAAATAAAAAAATAAAGTAGAAAGAGAATAAAATAAAAACCAAGCACCCCTTGAAAGAACAGCACCAGCCAGGCGTGGTGATGCACGCCTATAATTCCAGTACTTGGGAGACTGAGACAGGAGGATCACAGGTTTGAGACCAGCCTCAGCAATTTAGTGAGACTTTCAGGATCTAGTGAGACCCTGTTTCAAAACAAAAAAGTAAAATAGGGCTGGTGGTGTAGCTTGGAGGTAGAATGCCCCTGGGTTTGATCCCCAGTACAGAAAAGATAGGAAGGAAGGATGGATGGATGGAAGGAAGGAAGGAAGGAAGGAAGGAAGGAAGGAAGGAAGGAAGGACACCATAGAAAAAAGAGACAGACACAGACATTTTATTCCAACATGTTACAGTTACCATGAGAACTTCCAAGTTCCAAAGGTTCAAATAAAAATAGAACTTTACAAATTAAAAAAAAATACAATTTATATACACAGCGGAATTAGCTAATACCGTATAAACAAACAGTGCAAACAGAAAAGAGGAGAGCAGTGACTGTGGAAATGACCGAGGTCTGGGAACCGAGGGGCAATACTGCAGTGGACACTGCCTCGGCCTTCCCGAGGTGTTCTTGTCACGAGGGCCACTCAGGGCGCAAGTCTGCATCAGGACTGTCATGTGGTCAGCTGCGGCAAGCGCGTGTCCTAGCTGAGAACTGTTAAACAAGGTCACAAGCAGGTAACCCACAAAGTGCAAACTGGTTCCCAGTCAGGACCAGAGCCTGGTCACCCCGACCCCCCTCTGTGAATCTGAGGTTTACGGGGCGCCACTGCACCTGGGGGAAGGAGGGGGAGCTGGTCACACGTGATTTGCTGAGAGCGCGGGACTCTACTGTACAGAAGTCAAAGGAGCAAGGCTACAATTATTGGCTGCGAGTGAAGTTGTCATCTTTGGGCTTTTCTGGAAAGGGCTTGCAGATGGGAGGAGCGGGTGCCTATGGGACTGGGTGGCCATCTGGTTGGTTCCAGGGGACAAGGGCATTTGCATTCTACTGCCTATTTCTGGGCTAAACTGATGACAATGAAGATCTGGTGACTCAAACACAACACCCTGTCACGAGGGATGAATTCCAGCAATGTCCACCCCAGCAGCCTCGGCCTCCAGGCAAGCAGCTGTGGCCCGCCCTCTGGAGGCCAGGCTCCTCTGCCAGGCTCCGGCTCTGCCCACCTGTGACGGGTGGAGGAGGACATGGGGTTTCTGCCACAGGCAGTGACGTCACTCTCCTGACTTCAGCAACGAGTTTCCTTCTTAATAAAAGGAAGAAATAATGTGGTCAAGCTTTGCCATAAATGAAATGGCAGCTGGCTGAGCACAATCCCACTTACACAGGCTGTGATTTCCTCAACTGCTAATTGAAACATTGGCCCCCATTCCAAGTCAGCTGCAGCCAGAGAAGCTGAGAAACGTAGAACTAAGTCATCTGGGGCTGGGGTACAACTCAGCGGTAGAGCACCTGCCTAACAACTGCAAAGCCCTACACACACACACACACACACACACACACACACACACACACGAGTCATCGAGTCATTTTTGGTCAAAAGATAAAGGGCAGACTAGAGAGGGCCACCAGTGCTGATCAGCTGGAAAAGATCCTGAGGCAGCCTTTGATGTGGAATGATTCCCTAGGGTGTACTGAGCATGGGACCACGCTGCCAAGCCAGGATGACCCCATGGCCAGACTCAAGAGGCCAGGCCCAGGCACCGATGCCCTCAGGTGACTTCCATGGTTTAAAAACCGCACTGAATGCAAATGAGTTCCAGAGAATAGCTGCCGCAGGACAGGACTGAGACCTCCTCAGACATGCAGGAGTTGGAGGGAGGTAAGTGCAAAGGCCCCGACCCGAGCCTCACTCTGGGGCTTATTCAAGAGGAGACTGGCCAGCCCAGAGAGAACCTAGTCACGGGAAGACCAGGCAGGTGTGTTTCCCACGCTCAGCACCTCCACCCCTCCACCTGCAGCGCCTCAGACCTGCTGATGTTCTCTGAGCCCCTCAGTGGGGGGGGGTAGCTGGAGAGAGAGGACTGTGAAGGGCAGACACCTCCCTCCTCAAAGAAGCCCCCTGCTTTCCCCTAACTCGTACCTTGAGCCACTGCTGGCTCAGGACAGACTTCTGTCAGTTCTGAGAAGAGTTCCACTCCCCAGGGACCAGGGACGTGGCGTGGTCTACGGGCGCCTTGCTTTGGGTTAACTTTGGAGGCAAGGCCAAGACTGAGCTGGGGCTGTCTTGCTAGGGAAACGGAGAAGGAAACTTAGAAAATCTAGTAAGTTGTGGAGATGAAAGAACTGAGGACAGATCGGGGGAGAAATGTGGTCTTGGGAGATCTGGGGTGATCCTCAAGTGGAGAGACAGCTGCAATGTTAAAAATGAGGGGAAGCTGGGCATGGTGGCGCACGCCTATAATCCCAGTACTTGGGAGGCTGAGAAAAGAGGATTGTAGGTTCGAGGACAACCTTAGCAATGTAGGGACACTTTCAGCAAATTAGCAAGACCCTGTTTCAATATAAAAAAATAAAACAGGGCTGGGGGTGTAGCTCAGAGGCAGAATGCCTCTGGGCTCAATCCCCAGTACCAAAAAAAAAAAAAAAAAAGTGAAGATGTCAATCTGACCTTAAGATTGGATTTATTGTTCACAGATTAGTGAGATTGTTTTTTTTTCCCTGTGGTGCTGAGGATTGAACCCAGACCTTCTACCTCTGAGCTACACCCCCAGCCCTATTTCACTTTTTTTTTTTTTTTTTTTTTTGTGGTACTGGGGATTGAACTCAGGAGCATTCTACCTCCAAGCTACACCCCCAGCCCCCAGCCTTATTTTTTATTCTTTATTTTGAAACCGAGTCTCACTAAGTTGCGGAGTGCCTCACTAGGTAGCTGAGGCTGGCCGTGAACCCGGATCCTCCGGTCTCAGCCTCCCAAATGCTGGAATTACAAGCGTGCGCCACCACGCCCGGCTCACTTTTTATTTTGAAACAGTCTCACTAAGTTGCAGAGGGCCTCATTAAATAGCTGAGACTGGTCATGAACCTGCGATCCTCCTGTCTCAGCCTCCCAAGTACTGGGATTACAGGTGTGCTCCATCACTCCTGGCTATTAGTGAGATGTTAATGCTTTGTGCTTCTGGGGAGTGGTGGTTCTAAGGAGAGTCAAACCACAAGGCAAGACCTGAGGACCTGCTCACTCCCAGGAAGCAGAACATTCCGCTCCAGAGGGACTAGAGGACACAGCTAGAGTCCCAGTGAAGGAAAGAAGCCTCCCTCAACACGGAGAGTCTTCTCAGTGCCTAATTCAGCTAAACTCAGCGATGAATGTGATTTTGCAAGTGGCGTCCCCAGCATCTGCCTTGGCCCAAGGCCCTCCGGGAATGGTTAAGGCAACAGCTGAGCTCCCAGGAAGCACAGGCAGGGCAGGAGGACCTCGAGTGTCCCCTGGGGTCCCGCCTGACTTCCCCTTCTGCTGGGGCCTGGCAGGCCTGTGCCAACACTGGATGGTGGGAACACGGGGAGCAGGATGAGACACGGGAGGATACTTGCTGAGGAGTCAGACCAGCCCGAGCCCTTGGCAGTTCAACACCATCCCCGGGATCTCTGACCGGCAGTGTCTGGTGATTCCGGGCTTTCCAAGCGCGTGGGTGGCTGGGGACCTTCGTGCCCTGGGTCAGCCCCAGCCAGCTGTGGCGGCTGGAGCGTGAGCAAGCCGCCCCCAGGCTGCCCCGGGCACGGGCCGGCTGTGGCAGTGAGGCGGGCCCTCAGAGGGTCTGGTAGTGCTGCCGCAGCCGGGCCTGCAGGAACTCGTAGGTCAAGTTGTGCCGCGTGATGACACCAACGATCTAGGACAAGGAGAAGAAACCCAGGTCACCTGTGTGACAACAGTGGCCCAGTCTGTCACAATGCGGAGGGAAGCGGAACCAGGGCCTGGACACCCAGGGGCAAACATGGCAGGACCAGGAATGCTCACTCCAGCCGTCCTAAATGAGAACGAGGGATAGGTAATGAGAGCTTAGAAAGCAGGGGCCCAGAGGGCAGACATTGCTCCAAAAAGGGTTTCCATTGCACCAGCTGACATTCAGACTGGCGTGTCTTTATTTAGTTAATTAACTTATTTTTGGTGCTGGGGATTAAACCCAGGGCCTCTCTAAGTTAGACCTGTGCTCTACCACTGAGTCATACCCCAGCCAGGGCATGTCTTTTTTTCTTTTTGTGGTCCTGGGGACTGCACGCAGGGACTCTCTATCTCTGAGATACTCTCAGCCCCTTTTATTGTGCAACAGGGTCTTGCTTAGTTGTTGAAGGTCTCACTATGTTGCTAAGGCTGGCCTCAAACCTGTGATCCTCCTGTCTCAGCCTCTCAAGTACTGGGATTACAGGCAAGTACCACTGTGCCTGGCTCTTGGCCAGGTCTTTAAATAGAGCAGGTACAGTCCCCACCATGCGCTGCCTGCTTCACAGGTGCATGCAAGAGGCAGGCACCCCCAAGGCTTCGGAGCCTGGAACCCCTTAGAATCACCATCTTGCAGAGCTACTTATGAGAGTCACCTTTCTTTCTTTCTTTCTTTCTTTCTTTTTTTGCAGTACTGGAGATTGAACCCAGGGGCATTCTACCTCTGAGCTACATTCCCAGTTCTATTTTTCATTCTTTATTTTGAAACAGGGTTTCACTAAGTTGTGGAGAGCCTCACTAAGTAGCTGAGGTTGGCCGAGAACCAGGATCCTCCTGTCTCAGCCTCCCAAATACTGGGATTACAAGCGTGCGCCACCACACCTGACTGAGAGTCATTTTTCACAATTCCTGACAGGGGTTCCTAATATCATTTATGGTGGGTACCCCAAAGCCACAGTGAAAACTATGCTAGAACTGGAGTTGGGCATTAGGTCTCGAGAAACACAATTTCATTCTCTGCAATTAAACTCATGTAAACTCATGTAAGAACACAAACATGCTGTGCTGGGCCAGGATGCACGAAGCTCTCCTTTGAAGGAGCAAACACTTCCTGGGGGGCAATTTGCTGACATGGGCTGAAAGCCTCCAAAAGGGAAGATCACTGTAGTAAAACCTAACTAAATGTCCAAAAAAGAGGACATGGAATGGGACAGCCATGCTACAGTGCCATTAAGACACCACACACAAAAAAGATACCATACAAGCTGGGTGTGGTGGCACATGCCTGTAATCTCAGTACTTGGCAGAAGGATCACGGGTTTGAGGACAGCCTCGGCAAGTATCAAGACTCTCAGCAATCTGGAGAGAACCAGGTATAGCTTCTGAGGTAGAGAGTCCCTGGGTTCAATATCCAGTATCCTCCCCCCCCAAAAAAAGACACCACATACAAGCCTGGTGTGTAATCCCAGCTTCTGGGGAGGCTGAGATAGGAGGATCACAAGTTCAACATCAACCTGGGTGAATTAGTGAGACTCTATTTCAAAATAAAGAAGGCTGGGGATGCAGCTGAGGGGCAGAACACTTGCCTAGCATGCACGAGGCCCCAGGTTGAACCCTAGTGCAGCAGCGGCAGCAACAGAAAGGACCACACCATACAGTGAACGCTCTCTGCCATGGAAGATCATTTCCTATGGACTGAACGAAAAATCAGGCCACTAGACAGAATGAGTAACAATTCCATGGTCACTAATACTGGGTATGTCTCAGATGCACAGAAAGACTGGAAGTCTCTGCACTGAAAAGCTGACACCCCTCTGCAGGGCAGAGATAAGAGTTTGGTTTTGTTTGAGCATCTGTTCTTATTATTTTAGCATGAAATAATAACTGTACAGTAAGAAAAAATGAAGTTCTAAACAGAAGTTATAGGAAAGCCCACAGCAATTATTACTAGGGGTTTATTTGTTTTGTGTGTGTGGTCCTGGGGATTAAACCCAGGGGCCTTCTACTGCCAGCTACACCCCCAATCCTATTTTTTTTTTTTTTGGCAGTACTGGGGAGTGAACTCAGGGGCATTCTACCTCCGAGCTATACCCCCAGCCCTATTTTTTATTCTTTATTTTGAAACAGGGTCTCACTAAATTGCGGCGTGGCTTCCAACCCAGATCCTCCGGTCTCAGCCTCCCAAATGCTGGGATTACAAGTGTGCGCCACCACGCCTGGCCCCAATCCTATTTTTTTATTTGGAAACAGGGTTTCACTAGGTTGCTAAAAGCCTGGCTAAGTTGCTAAGGCTGGTCTCGAACCTGGGATTCTCCTGTCTCATCCTTCCAAGTACTGTGTTTGCAAGCAAGCCCCACCTGGCTGAAGCCCGGTAACAGGTGGGGAAATGTTCAGGAGTGATGAGAAACACTGTGTGGGAGGAGAGCCCTAAGCAGGTGTGGGTGGTGGGCAGGCCACGGCATGCTGGCGCCATCTGCTGGCCACATGGGGCAGAGGCTCAAAAACACAGGAGGCAGGGGCGCGGGGTGGGCGGTTAAGGCCACTGTGCTCCGTTGGCCCCTCCCCTCTCTTAGTGGGAGAGCTGCAGAGGAGGCTTTGGTTTGAGAAGGTTCCCTGTGGATTCAACAACCAAACTCCCAAGCAGCACCCCAGCAGGAGGGTCCTTTCTCAAAGGTGGGGGACTGCAGAGGCAGGGTCTCGGGTTCCCCCCTCATCCGAACTGACTCACCTCTCCCACGGCGTTTACCACGGGCAAATGGCGCAGCCCCATCGTTCTGAACAGGTTGAAGACTTGGGAGACATGGGTGTTGGGGGACACGGTGAAGGGAGAAGGGTTCATGTATGGGGTGACGTCCTGCAGAAGAGACAGCGAGTCACCCGGGGCTGGGAGTGCACGCGGCAGGACAAACAGCCCTCCGCCCAGGCCAGGCCTCCAGGGACAGCCCTCCTCACCACGATCATCCGAGGGTTCAGCAGCGTCAGGTCCAGGTCGTGGATGTCAGGGTACCGCGGGTAATCCTCTGCCATCTCGGCGTAGGAAAGGCGCGGCTGGCTGGCGCTCTGTAATTCCAACCAAGACAGAGTCCTTGCACCAAACCACACCTACAGCTTGGTGACACCTACAGCTCCTCTCCCTTTGTGTCCCCATCCACCAGCCACAGCCCTGCCCGGGGGCAGCGATGCAAAGCAGTGGGGAGCAGGGGCTGGACCCTGGGCCAGCTGGACCCTGAGCCAGCTCTCGGCCCACACACAGCTGGGCCACCCTGGGCGGGGCGCCTAATCTCTCTCAACAGCCTTTTCTTCAGCTGTAAGATGCAAATGGGTTACTCTGAAGTTGAGATGAGAAAAGAGCTAACACTAGCAGTCGTGGGTTGAATTGTGTCCCTAGAAAGATACGGTGAAGCTCTAAGCCCTAGTACCTATCAAGTGACCTTGCTGGAAACGGTCTCTACAGATGGAGTCAAGTTAAGAGAAGGTCATTCTGGATTAGGGTGGGCCCTGAATCCAGTGACAGGTGTCCTTACAGATCGGGGAGAGGACACAGAATGGCACGTGATGACAGAGGCCACACTGGAGTGACGTGTTGCTGGCCAAGGCCTGCTGGCTTCCACCAGGAACTAGCGAGAGGCAGGGACAGGTCCTCTCCCAGCGCCTTCAGAGCGCATGGCCGCCACACTGGACGCTGTCCTCTGGCCTTGAACTCTGAAAGGATAAACTTGTGGTGTCAGGCTGGGGTTCACGGTGCCTCAGTGCGGGAGTCAGGGGACAGTGAAGGAACTGGCAGTTCCCTCCGGTCCAGGCTCCTGGGCGTCCCTCGTTCTCAGAACTGCTGACCGTCACTGGGCGGGGGCTAGCACACGGCTCACAGGCTGGACACAGTGACCACAGCACTGGCCCCTGCTCCCCTCACTCCATTCTGAGCACTTCACCTGCACACAGCTGTCTCCATGGAACTGGTCGGCAACCTCCGAATCCCGTGTTTTATCCGCCAGGCCAGCCTGTGTCACCCCCTTAACTCCCTTGCTCCTGGGCTACACGTCGCCCTCGCCCCTCTCCAGCTGGGCTGGTCCCCTGTTCTCCCCCTCCGCACCACACCATGGTAGCCGCTCTTCTGCAGGCTGTCACACCTCAGCAGGGACCTCTGACTGGCCCCCACAGCCAAGACCCCACCCAGGAGAGTCCCGCTGGAAGCCGGGTCTCTGGAAGCTTTTTCAGTCTTCCTAAAAAGACAGTGTGTGCAGGAGGTGGTCTCAGGTGGCACAGGGGCCACTTTGAACATCCTCCCCCCAAAAAATGAAAAAGAAAAACTACAGTGGGGCTGACAAGAAGAATGGGGTTTCTCTCAACAACACACCAAAGAAATTAAACTATATATGAAACACTGGAAATTAAACTACAGAAACTGTATTAACAGCCTGCAAGTTAGCAAGAGACGCCGGCCAAGCGGTACAGAGCAGGTGAAGAAGCCCGGAGCACAGGGAGGCCCACCTCCCGCCTTCCAGGATCCTGGGGCTAACAAGAGACTCACCGACTGACTTTCGGAATAACAGACTCCCCGGACGAGCAGAGTAACGAGCTGCGAGCGCAGGATGAGGCCGTGGAAGGTGAGCGGGCGGAAGCGCTCCTCCATGGTCCAGTCTTCGCTCGGGGACTGGTCGGGGTATAGGTTGGGGTAGGGAGTGTATCTGTTACACAAAAACCAGACGCCACCGAGTACACCTCAGCGAGGCCGCTTCTCGCCGTGTCCCCGCAGCCCTCCCCAGCGCCCCAGGCACGCGGCGCTCGACGCCCGCGCCCCACCTCCTCTCCAGCATCTGCTGCAGGAGGTCCTCCTTCTCGGCCGGCTCCTCGGAGGCCACGTGCTCGTCACACATGTTGCGCAGCTCGCTCGACGGGTAGGACTTCATGGACTGGCTGCGCTTGCGCTGCTCGCCAGCCCGGGTGAGGATGCTGGATTTCTGTGGGTGAGGGGCGGGGACAATGACAGGCCTCCGTGGGGACGCTCAGGTGGCTGCACTAGGCGCACCGACAAGGCAGCACCTACGGAGCCCAAGGATCGGGAGCACTGAGGGTCAGGAGCACACATGACCTAGGATGCCAGGGACTCTCGGTGACTCGGGGCCCGAGATTCACAGTGCCAACCAGAGCCCTGGGACTCAGCTGTGGTCCCTGTGATTTTCCTAGCAGCCTTTTTGGTTTTGTTTTGTTTTGTTTTTGTGGTACTGTGGATGGAACCTGGGAGCATTCTACCTCCGAGCTACACTCCCAGCCCTATTTTTAATTCTTTATTTTGAAACAGGGTCTCACTAAGTTTCAGGGTGCCTCACTAGGTAGCTGAGGCTGACCGCGAACCTGGATCCTCCAGTCTCAGCCTCCCAAATGCTGGGATTACAAGCGTGCGCCACCATGCCCGACTCGGTTTTATTTATTTTTTTTCTTTTTGGTACTGGGGATTGAACCCAGGGGCATTTGACCTCTGAGCTACACCCTCCACCCTGTTTTATTTTTATTTTGAAACAAGGTCTCGCTAGGTTGATAAGAGTCTCAGGACTTGCTGAGGCTGTCCTCAAACCTGCCTCAGCCTGTCAAGTACTGGGATTACAGGTGTGCGCCACCATGCCCAGCTTGTTTTTTATTTTGAAACAGGTTCTTGCTAAGTTGCTGAGGCTGGCCTAGAAACTGTGATCCTCCTGTTCATCATTCCAAGTACTGGGATGACAGGTGTGCAGCACCACACCCGGCTTGTTTTTCCTTCCGCAGTGCTGGGGATGGAACCCAGGGCCTACGCTAGGCAAGCACTCTATCACTGAGCCACACCCTCCAGCCCTGACCCCATGCTTTTTACTGGCCCAACACCCCTACTGCTTTGTTTAGGAAGAACACCTGAATTAGCCGGGCGTGGTGGCACACACTTATAATCCCAGCATTCGGGAGGCTGAGACTGGAGGATCCGGGTTCGCAGCCAGCCTCAGCTACCTAGTGAGGCCCTCTGCAACTTAGTGAGACCCGGCTTCAAAATAAAGAATAAAAAATAGGGCTGGGGGTATAGCTCAGAGGTAGAATGCCCCTGAGTTCAATCCCCAGTACCACAAAAAAAAAAAAAGAACACCTGAATTCTGCAGAGGGGAACAAGCCCTCTCCTATGACCTGACTTGGTGGGACTATCAACATACGCATCTAGCCTCCCAAGTCCAAGAAGTTGGGGCACAGAGACCAAGCGAGGCATGCGACTCCCCCTTGGATTTCACCCAAGGACTGGCCAGTGCTGGTTCCTCCTAGGTCCCCCGAAGCACGTGGCGAGGCCCTGCACGTGCATCCCAGAGCACGTGCCCCGCTCCGGAGCCCTCCCAACAGCCTGGGGGGCCTGGATATTCCTCTTTCTTTTCTTTTTGTGAGTGTGTGTGTGTGTGTGTGTGTGCGTGTGTGGGTATTACTACGTATTGAACCCAGGGGAACTCTACCTCCAAGCTATACCCCCAGTCCTATTTCATTTTGAAATAGGGTCTCACTAAGTTGCTGAGGGTCTCACTAAGTTACTGAGGCTGGCTGTGAACCTATGATCCTACTGTCTCAGCCTCTCAGGTACTGGAATTACAGGTGTGCACCACCACACCCGGCTTCCTTTCTCATTCTCTTTCTCAAGTAGGTCAAAGTCTGTTTGATCCTCCCTGATACTTACACATTATAACAAGTAATGAAACTTGCTGGGTTAAAAAAAAAGATCTGTCCACATGCTCCCTGCCTCCTCCAGCCTGACAAGGCTCCTCTGTTGTACACGATGGAGACAGGGCAGGTTTCCCTCGAGCCAGCCGAGTCGCCCTACTGGGGACGTGGCAGCCCCAGATCTCTCACCCACCCCCTTGCCCCTCGGATGCCTTCTCTACCTTGAACTTGATGTTGTTACTGATGAGCTGGTTGCCTTTCATGAACTCCTTCTCGTTGCCCCGGTTCTCCGTGACCACCGGGAAGGCGTGGTGGACCGTGGTGCGCAGGATGCTGACCAGAGACTGGATGCGGGTGTGCGGGTACACGTAGGTCAGGTTGGGCTCCATGATGTCGCTGGCTCTCAGCCTGGGAGGGGGAGAGCTGTGACAGGGCCGCTCTGGCTCCCTGTCACTGCTGGTGCACTTGGGGCCTCTCCTCTGGACCCCTCCAGCGGCTCCTTGAAGCCAGGGCTTCCCTTCCTAGGTTCATCTCACTTGCACGTGCCGTTCCCATGCCTCGACGCCCTCCTGCTCTGCGCTCCTGGGCCTTTACTCACCCTCACCGCAAACCCCACCAGCCTGCCCAGCACCCCTCGGCACATTCTACACATTGCCACTGAATTGCTAACTGTACTGGAGTTAAAGGCCAGCTTTGGGTCTCCCTTAGACAGGAGGATGTTAACCACGGCCCACAAACCTACTGCAGTCCTGCTTACTCACTTACACGCTATCTACAGCCACCAATGTCACACACATTATCTGCAGCAGAGCTGAGGAAACACTGCCGACTCCTGCGTTAGCCCATTAGGGCCTTGCCTGACACCCAGGGTTATCAGGCGGGCTGTGAGGCGATTATGCCAGGGTGGCCACGGTGACAATGACGTTTTGTTGGGCACACGTGAGGCAGGCTAGCCTCATTGCTGGGACTTGGCGTGCCCTGCGTGTCAACATTCAATCATACCACAAACTCGATCCTGAGACCTCACTTCAAGCTTAACCAGGATGCGACAGGAGCCAAACAATAATGAAGTGGCCCTCCCTCCCTCAGCCCCCACCATGCTTCTTGGCCACTGTCCTGTCCCCTGAGCTCCCAGCCTCCCCAGCATGCTCAACATTCTAAAGCAGGCTGGGGAACAAACGTGCTTGCTCCTCCAACCCAAGGACCCCATTACTGTTGCCTCCCCCAATACCCACTTTCCTTAGGCTTGGAAGTCTGACACCGGGATGTGAGAGAATCATGGCCTTACTTGTCCATCTCCACCTCTGTCTCCCATTCCAGAAGCGGCACGCCTCGCAGTCCCACGTGGATATCATAAATACCCTTATTGAAGAAGTCCCCTGTCCATTTGGCCACCTGAAACCCAAAGTCAAGCCCTGAAAAATAGCCCCTTAGGGTGAGCTTGGTCCTCAGCCTGAAAGAGACATGGAGGGGCGCGCTCACCATGAGGGTGACCATAATGGGAAGTCCGTATGTGATCTCGTTGGTAGACTCGATCAGGATGACGGTGAGACTGATGGTCATCCGGACGACCCCACCCAAGAAGGCTGCCGCACCGATCAAGGCAAAGGTCCCCGAATATATGTGGCCCAATCCAATGTAGCTGGTGAGAAAGAAACCGAACGTGAGTCAGAGGTCTACTGGTGTGGAGGAGGGGCGAGGGGCTGCACAGTTCACACTTGTGCATCTGTACAGACGTTCATGCGCATGCACCCTGTACCTTTTTAGGACGTTGGCCACTAAACGTCCAAACGCAGCTCCACACAGCAGAGAAGGCACAAAGAGGCCACTGGGAACCGAAATGCCGTACGTCCAACACGCAAGCAGGAAATAGAGGACGAAGAACAAGGCCAAGGTGATGGGGCTGAAAGTCCCTGCAAGACAAGCACGACCTGTGTCACAGGCAGATGCTACGGAGGGAGGTCCAGCACAGTCTTAGCTCCTGCTGGGCCTTCCACCCCTCGCCATTCCCTTTCCAACACTGGAGGCAGAACTCTTTTGTCTGGGTTAGCATTACAAAGAAGGCGGCCTGCTCGTGCTCAGAAGAAAGGGCACGCCTGGCCTCATAGGAGAAGGCGGCAGCATGGGTACTCACCATCCTGGTGGAAGAGCTGGAGGATGGCAGACTCCTGGGGATTGAAGAAGAGTGTGGCCATGTCATTGTAGGTGTCATTGGGACAAAAAAAAGTCTTGATACTTGAGTTCACGTCTTCTGATGTGACCTAAGAAGCAGGAATCAGAGGGTCAACACAAGAGCACCTGGCCAGGACACTCTTGGGTCTTCAAGAAGAATGTCCCCAGCTAGGTCAAAAAGGTCTGGCTGGACAGCTTTGCCTGCAGATTAAACAGGCAGCAAAAGCTGACCGATACCCCGAAGCAGCCGACGTGATGTGGAACACTTTGGGTTCTGAACACAGAGTGAAAAGTCAGGACGAAGGCCTCTCTTCATCCACACTCATAATGCAAAAGTAGCTACGACCGCGGTGCAGGTGGACCTGGCTCTGCTTCCTCGCTGCTGCTGATTTCGTACGTGACACCGCTAGAAGCCTGGCTGAGCGCGCCAGGGACTGTGGGGAGATGAGGCAGGTGAGAGACAGTGGTTGGCAGCTTCAGTGCTAGGGAGGCGACTCCAGGCCACCACTTGACCTAACGCCCCGACTTTGGTCCTGAATGGAAAAGCTTTGCTCTGGACTTTCTGCAAAAGAAACCCACCCTGAGGGGAGGGCTGCTGGCAGATGCCATGCTCCTGTTGCCCACCCCTCCCAGCTGATGCCACAGAGATGCCCTTATGTGGAAACAGCTGCGGGTGATGGTCTGTATAGTCCTACCAGGGCACCTGGCTAGGCCATACAGCTGGGTGCAGACTGCAGTGGGGTGCAGGAGAGCGACTCCTATTGGCAAAACCTGGCAAAGGAGAGCCATGTGCAGAGTCCTGGCATGACAGAGCAGAGCAAATGGTGGCCAAGCCAAAGTGACAGCTTAATCATTGACAGACGCGGGCTTTCCCAAGCCACACCTGGAGCAGCGCCAGTCCTGAAGCTGTCTGGGAAAAGTCCTGTGATCAAACACATTGAGAAGTATTGCATAGCACTTCTCGGAAACCAGCATGTCTGCTGAGCAGACGACAGACTCCAAAATCCAATGGCCTTGGACTAACTCCGCCACCTCCAGTGACCTCGGGAGGCACTTCAGTTTCCTCGTCTATGAAGTGGGAATGGCATCTAACCCCACGCAACATGTTCCTAGCTGCGGGATGTGCCCAAGCCCTCACTTCGCCTCGGTGTTCTCGTCTGTAACGGGAGGATGAGCTACCAGCCAGCAGGGTGGTGGCGAGGAAGGGATCCCACCGTGAATGTGCCAGACATTCATGACATGGACTAGGCCTTAGGACGTCCTGCAGCAAAGAGACTCACTTAATTTGTATTAACCCATTTGACTACAGAATGCCTTTTGTTTTTGAATCACATATATCAATGTTACATAGCAACGTGTTTTTGAAAAATACTGTGGTTACCAGGCAGCCTTGGGAATAACTAGCGAGAGGGGTCAGCCCGCTTCTTCTGGAAGAGACAGATAAACACCTTAGACTCTGCCAGTCACACGTGGTCTCTGTAGCATCTTCTTTCCCAACTACTTGAAAATATAAAATACAGCCGGGTGTGGTGGCTCACGCTTGTAATCCCAGCATTCCGGAGGCTGAGACCGGAGGATCCGGGTTCGAGGCCAGCCTCAGCTACCTAGTGAGGCACTCTGCAACTTAGTGAGACTCGGTTTCAAAATAAAGAATAAAAAAATAGGGCTGGGGGTATAGCTCGGAGGTAGAATGCCCCCTAGTTCAATCCCCCCCAAAAAAAGAAAATATAAAATACCCTTTGCTGCCGGGTGTGGTGGCGCACGCTTGTAATCCCAGCATTTGGGAAGCTGAGACCAGAGGATCCGGGTTCGAGGCTAGCCTCGGCTACCTAGTGAGGCACTCCACAACTTAGTGAGACCCTGTTTCAAAATAAAAAGAATAAAAAATAGGGCTGGGGGTGTAGCTAGGAGGTAGAATGCCCCGGGTTCAATCCCCAGTACCACACACACACACAAAAACCTTTGCCTGGGGCTGCACAGGGTGAGCAGATGAGGCCTATGGGCCACGGTTTACCGACCTGACCTAACACATTCTGGGCCTTCGTGGACTGTTCCCAGGGACCCAGAGGGGCTCTGAGAGTCAAGTGGCTACTTAGGACCAACAAGAAGACAGAGTATGAAGAGAGCTCACCAGCCTCCACCCTAGAGGCCAGACCATACGGCTGGTCTCAGAGCCACCAGGTGGATCAAAAACAGAGGGCAGAGTAAGCTCCAAAGCCTAACTCAGAGGCCTTGCTCCTCAGGGAAAGGTCCTGAGAAATACCACTTACCCCTGCAAAAGTGAAAAGGAAAACTGCAAAAAGGACACATGCCAATAAACAAGCTTGGTCCAGAGAGAGCCGGAAGATGCCGGGAAGAGGGAGGATCCTGGCTCACCCTGACGCAGACCTCGCTTTGTCCCTGTCCTCAAGTGACCCACAGTCACAAAGCTGAGGTGGTGGATGTCGAGGCCCTGGACAGCAGGTGCTGCGTGGAGGTGGAAGCATACACGGCTTGGGAGAATCGAGCAGTCGGCTTCCTGTGCTTGTCCTCAGCTGGTTCTAGAGAGGAGCTCCCCTCTGTCGTGGCCAGGGCATTCCCAATGGCGGGGACAGAGGGCGCCCGGTACACGTCCTCTCTTGAGTAAAAGGACCATCAGCTAAGTGTGGTGCACACGCCTGGAATC
Source organism: Graphiurus murinus (assembly GCA_004027655.1). Taxonomy (NCBI): domain Eukaryota; kingdom Metazoa; phylum Chordata; class Mammalia; order Rodentia; family Gliridae; genus Graphiurus; species Graphiurus murinus. The sequence goes on along the minus strand of PVLC010006333.1, from coordinate 18,321 downwards.
CCTTGAGAGGCTAAGGCAGGAGGATCACAGGTTCAAGGCCAGTCTTAGCAATTTAGTTACACCATTTAAAAATAAATTTAGAAAAAGGGCTGGAAGTACAGAGGTAGAATGCCCTGGGTTCAATCCTCAGTACCAAAAAAAAAAAAAGATGACTATATCTTTGTGTATCTCGGCAATTTATTATGGGTATGGATGAACGTTTTTGCTGCTGCTCTGTGGGTGGAGAACAAAGGTTCCAAGCACACTGGGGTTACCTGGAGCTGGACTGAGCCATTACTGATCTGACTCGAAGAGGACATCTGGCGGCATTCTCCCAGCACCATCGAGGCCACAAATACCACCACTGTGGTTACCAGCGACACCAGGAGGCCCTCCAAGACCCTAGGAAGCAGAGCACAGCTGTTAGCACACAATACAAAGAGTCTGGTCTCGAGGACTCAAAAACACCCACCTACCCCAACCGGCCCTTCCCCAAAGGGCGTTCCCAGCAGCCCCCGGTCAGCCAACACACACACACGTGCAGAAGTGACCAGACTTGCTGTATTCCAGCAGCTTGTATGGAAAAAGTGGGTAGTCAGTGCAGGGGCTGCTGCACACACCCTCTCTCCGAGGAACGCAACAGTCTTCCGTGGAAAGGCCCGGGACAAGAGCGTCTCAGGACAGCCAGCCCCGCGGCGGGCCACGCTGGCCCTCCTGCCTGAGGCACGTGTGCTAGTGGCAATTCAGGAAAGGGTGAGAGTCAACCAGCAACCTGGGCATAAATTAAGCTCAGACTCGGCCTTCTGGCCGGAGGAGCCGGGTAGATTCATGACGCTGTTTACATTCTCAGTATGGAGGCAGGGCGTGTGCACAGGGTGGGCTTCCTTGGGGCGGCCCAGCCCACACCAAGCGCAGAGAGCCACTGCAGGCGGGGGAGGCGACTGCGCAGGTACCTGACGAGCTTAGGTTTCGGGTGCACGTTTCGCATACGGTACTTTGCAAGCCTCTTGTTCAGACAGTTGAATGTGGCTCCCAGGAGGCCCCCAATGACCCCCATCACGATGAAGAACCCCAAATCCATAGCTGTCCAGAGGTGACATTTTTTATCAGAGTCAGAGCACTGAGAGAAGGGGGAAGAGAGGGAGAGAGACAAACCAGAGCGGCCATGAGAACAGGAAGGGACAGAAGAGGAGAAGACAGAAACAACAGCCGGCCACCTTCCTCTAAAAGAGCCACGCCGCACCGGAAGCCTGCTCAGAGCGAGCGTGGGCAGGTGCAGAGAGACCAGGGGCGCGATGGCCCGCTCCAGGCTGAGCCTGCCCTGCTGATCACTTTTCCCTTAAGAGCAAGTTTCATGGATCAAGTAAGAAATTTGTTAGAAAGGGCAAGACATACCTTAAACTCGCCAAAGTTCAGCAATCCAGGGAGCTGGAAGGAACCCCAACTTCCAAACTGAATCCCAGAACGGAAGAAATTGAGGGTGAAGGTGGCAGACATGGAACAGAAGAGCTGGGGGGCAGGCAGGGGACAAAACACGACAACCCTCAATCGCACATGTCCTACTTCCTCCCTGACAGTGCCTCCTAAAACCCTCGGCACTACCTGAGAGACCTGGGAACCTCAGCTGGGATGGGGGCTCTAGAAACCGCCTCAAGAGGAACAGCTTGAAATCAGGCTCTAGGACACTGTTCCTCAACCAGCCTACTCTGAAGCCTGTTTAATTGGAGCCTATCACAAAGTAGGTCCTGGAAGGCCGATATAAAGGGGAGAGCTGCACTCGGAGCGGGAGAGGGTTCAAGTCCTGACCCTGCCACCTCCCGCCTCATGTGACAGCCAGTGACGCATTTCATGCTAGGTGGTTCATGAGAGGACAAGAGCACCACCTTCTTCTTCTTCTTTCCTTTCTTCCCTCTCCTCTTCTTCTTCTTGTAGTCTACCTCCAAGCTACTCCCCAGCCCTTTTTCTATTTTTTGTTTTGAAACGGCGTCTCACTAGGCTCCTGAGAGTCTCACTAAGTGCTGAGGCTGGCTTTGAACCTGGGATCCTCCTGTCTCAGTCTCCCAAGTACTGGGATTACAAAATGCACCACCACTCCCAGCTTGGACAACAGCACTTTCATATGGGGTTTATTGCTTGGGAGAGGTCTGGCCAAAACAACTGTTAAGAGATGTCCGGCTTCATCTGGGGTGTGGCCAGGCTTAGGAGGTGGTTCCCAACAGCAGTCTCCTCACCACTTTCCACGTCAGCCCTTGGTTCCAGAAGGACGAGCCCTCCTCCAGACTGAACAGGGTGCCTCCGATTGGGGCCCCGAAGGCTGCAGCAACCCCAGCAGCTGCCCCTGCTGACACAAAGTCCCGCTTGTCCCTGAGGAGAGGAGAGGAGAGGGATGGATTACCCAAGAAAGTACCCTCAGGCCCCCAAGGCACTTTCTCTTCCTTATCCATACACCCCATGAGTACTCAGGATCCTGAAAGGGCAGGCCCCTGGCTGCCGGCTCACAGCGAATGCAGCTCCCCTGCGTCAGAGTTCCCTCAGGTGCAGTGGCTCCTCCGCCTGGGAACAGGGGCTCCCTGACATCTGCTTACTCCATGAACACAGAATCTCAGCCCCCAGCTCAGGGGTAAAAGATTTCCGCAACTGATGCTGAGCCATGTTCCTCCCAGAGCTTTCTTCCTGAAAACCCAGCGTCAGCGAGAATGACTCGGCCCTTGCTGATCCACGTACAAGAACGGGTGGACAGTGACTTTCGGGACACAAAGATGAGAAGGTGCTCCCGACGCTGACTAGGGCCTCTGACTCCTGCACACCTCCGAGGTGTCAGAAGCATGCAAATCCACAGGGGTACAGAGCCCACCGAAGGGCAGCTTCCACCCAGAACAGTGGCTGAGCAAGTATATCATTTGGTTTCATATATGTGTGTTTGTTGAGACAGGTGTCACTGTGGTGCCCGTGCTGACCTCAAGGATTCCTCCTGCCTCAGCTTCCTGAGTAGCTGGAACTGCAGGTGCGTGCCACCATGCCTGGCCAAATAAGTCATTTGGGAATACAAAATATGTTCTTGATGATGTGCCTGCCACGCCCCTCTTGGCTGGGTTTTAAATCTTGGGTCATCTTCACTGCCTGAGATGCCTCTGGGCCTTAAGGCATGATATCAGCTTGGTCCTTCTGCTTCTTATTTTCAAAGGAAAAACGCAAATCCCTCTCCTTTTTCTGACAGCAGGGTTTCTCATGCAGCCTGCCTAGCACGGGCAACTACAAGCCAGGCTACAGCAAGTTCTGGGTCTGACTGGCAGTACATTAGCATTTTATTTTTTCATAAAAATTAATTTCTAGAGCTAGAGGTGTAGCTCAGTAGTAGAGTGCTTGCCCTCAGTTCAATCCCAGCATTGCAAATAACCAAAAAACAAAAACAAAAACAAAAAAAACAAAAATAATTCCTAATGTTTCCATACCTGTCACTTCGGAAATAGGGGAAGTTAAACTGGATCTTCCGTAAGGAGATGCTCTGGAACTAAATCAAGAGAGGACAAAGTCAGAGAGACCATAAGGGCTGAAGTTGCAGGAATCCAAGGCACCCTGGGGAGGCCTTTTGCTTGAGCACACCTGACAGGTGTGCTGCAAGAAGGAAGTGTCCGGAACAGCAATCTGGAAAAAAGGGAGTTACTGCCTTTGGGAAGAGCTTATTTTTCCTGCCTCCAAATTTCCAACCCCTTCAGAAAGCACATTTTGCACACAGTGGACAAGTCAGAAAGAAAAGGGGAAAGAGCTGAGCAAAGGTTGAGGAGGAAGCGAAGTCGCTGCCCTCGGTGAAGTGAGCTCTGCTAGGGGAAGTCAGCAAGGGAAGGCCCGAAGCGCCACCTCCGTCCCCTCCGCGGGCTCTCACCCTGACGCCCACTCCACACTCGGCCTCCTTCACCTCTCAGCTCATCTCTGGGATTCCGGGTACTTGAGGCAGCGGGGCAAATGAAAAGAGGAGCCCGGGGAGAATCTTCTCGACTGCCAAGTAACTCGAGATCATAGTAACTCCCTCTCCTCAGAACATGAGAGGCAAAGGTCTAGAGTGATGGTTCACGAGACCTCAGACCTGCGGCCCAGGAACCTGGACAAGCTAAAAGAATGGGAGCTTTGGCCAGGAGCGGTGGCGCACTCCTATAATCCCAGTACTTGGGAGGCTGAGTTGGGAGGATTGCAGGTTTGAGGCTAGTGTAGTAAGTTAGTGAGACCCTGTTTCAAAAGAAAAAATGAAGCTGAGTGTGGTGTTACAAGAGGATCGCAGGTTTGTGGCCAGCCTCAGCAATTTAGCAGGCCCTCCACATCTTAGTGAGACTCTGTTTCAAAAGAGAAAACAAAGCCAGGAGTGGTAGTGCACGCTTGTAATCCCAGTACTTGGGAGGCTGATACAGGAGGACTGCAGGTTCAAAGACAGCCTCAGCAAGTAGTGAGACTCTCATCAACCTAGTGAGACCCTGTTTCCAAATAAGAAATTAAAAGAATCAGGCTAGGGGTATAGCTCTAATGTAGAATGCCTCTGGATTCAATCCCTAGTACCACAAAAAAAAAAAAAAAAAAAAAAAAGACAAAATAGGGATGGGGACATAGTTCAAAGGTAGAATGTCCCTCGGTCTAATCCCCAGTACCAAAAGAATTAAAAAAGCCAAAATTAAAAATAAAATAGTGTGGGTGTAGCTCCGTGGTAGAACGGCTCTAGATGCAATCCACAGTCCCACACACACACAAAGGAGTAAGAGCTTCAGTGTCCTGAGCTGGTTTCTCAGCAGCTCTGAGCCTCACCTTTCTTATCTAAGAAAGGAGATGACAACAAGTGAACACTTGGAGTGGCTGCACAGACAGAGGAGCTGACACACACAGAATCCGGCACATACAGCGCCTAACCAGCAGCCGTTAGGAATCAGTACAGAGCCGGGCCCAAGCCCGCCTTGGCGGACACTCCCAGCCCCCTGGCGTTTAGCGGCATGGAGATGACCGCCGGGCCACGCTGTGTGGAGGTGGCAGCGTTTGTCTATGTCACGTTCTTTCCTCCATGCCTTGTTTCTGTGCCTAGGACTCAGCAGGGAATCATCAGACTCTGAGATAGGAGTTATGTGCTCTGCTGGAAGACACACGTAGTGTTCTTAACCCAAGTGGCATCAGGTCCCAGAGTCACATCAGGGTGATCCCAATGGATTTCCCCCTCCCCGAGGGACGCATCCTCTTGGCCCACCAGCCCTTACCTGAGGGAGGCCAGCTCCCACCACGGCTCCGCTGTGGATCATGGGGCCTTCCTTCCCCACAAAGAGCCCTGGGAACAGAGAGAAAGGAAGATGGCGGGTCAGCTCAGAAGGCCTCTGGCCCAGGAGACCTTTGCTACATAATCTTTCTCCCCAAGGCTACAAAACAGAAAAGAGTACCCCCCCCACACACACACACCTCCCTATGCTGGAGATGGAACCCACGGCCTTACACAAGCTGGGCAAGCACTCTGCCATTGAGCTACATGTGCACCCCAGCCCAACCACAGGCCTTTCTAGGAGCTAGCCAGCCAAATTCCCAACACTCAAGCTCCAATTTAAGTCTTTTTTTTTTCTTTTTAAAGCAAGGAATGTCATTCATATATATGCCATTCATATGTGTGTGTGTGTGTGTGTGTGTGTGTGTGTGTGTGTGTGTGTGATGTATATGTATATGTATATATATAATTTATTTGAACCTGGGGATATTCTACCTCTGAGCTACACTCCCAGACCTATTTTAACTTTTTATTTAAAACAGGGTCTCGCTAGGTTGATGAGAGTCTGACTATCTGCTGAGACCGTCCTCAAACCTGCAAATCCTATCTCAGCCTCCCAAGTAGTGGGATTACAGGCGTGGGCCACCACAGCAGGCATGTCTTTATTTTTATAAAAGAGAAACAAAATAACAATCTCCTCCTGGCTCTGGCTTCCAGGACTGCTCCCAAGGTCTTCCTTGTCCAGTTCACAGGCTGGTTTGGTTCACATTCAGAGGCTAGAGGTAGGGCTCCCCAAAATCACCTCTCTTCCTCCCAGGAAGAGCAGGGCTTCACCATACAGGAAGGGGAATGGGATATTAAAGTCTTGCTATAAGAGTCAGGCGTGGTGGCACATGCCTGTAATCCCAGTACTTAGGAGGCTGAGACAGGAGGGTCATAGGTTTGAGGACAGACTCAACAAGTAATGAAACTCTCATCAACCTAGTAAGACCCTGTTTTAAAATAAAAATAAAATAAAATGGGGCTGAGGGTATAGCTTAGAGGTAGAAGGCCCTCTGTGTTCAATCTCCAGTAACACACACACACACACACACACACACACACACACACAAAGAGCCACGCATGGTGGCACAGGCCTGCGACCCCAGTACTTGGGAGGTTGAGACAGAAAGATCACAGGTTCAAGACCAGTCTCAGCAAATTAGCAAGACTCTCAGCAACCTGGTGAGACTTTGTTTCAAAACAAAAAATTTAAAAAGGGGCTGGGAGTATAGCTCAGAAGTAGAATCCCCCTGCAGAAGTAGAATCCCCCTGGATTCAATCCCTAGTACCAAGAAAGAAAGAAAAAAAAAAAAGTCTTCTATAAAAGAAAATACTCTTTGTATTCTAAATCCAGGCTCACCAAACCACAGCCCATAGGCTAATACTTGCTCCCTGCCTGGTTTTGTGTAGTCTGAGAGCTAAGAATGGCTTTTACATTCTTAAATGGGTACATTTTGAATGGTTACATAATTACCTATACTACACACACACACTTTTTTTGCAGTACTGGGGATTAAATTCAGGGGCACTCTACCTCCGAGCTACACCCCCAGCCCTATTTTTTATTCTTTATTTGGAAACAGGGTCTCACACTAAGTTGTAGAGGGCCTTATTAAGTAGCTGAGGCTGGCCTCGAACCCAGATCCTCCTGTCTCAGCCTCCCAAGTACTGAGATTACAAGCATGTGCCACCACGCCCGGCTTCTATACTATATTCTTGATTTTGTCTTTTAGCACACAAAGCCTCAAATCTGGTCATTTACACAAAACAGCTTGCTTAAGTTGCTAAAAGCCAGTCCCACAAACCAACTAGATGGTCATTCTACTTCAAAACAGAATGGTGCATGTTAAACATCTATGAAGAGTAAGGTATTAACAGGGTCTGCACTTCAAAACCCACTGACAAAATGTGCAGACATCTGCTTGGGGTGAGTCCTGCGGTCCAAATCTAATCAATTCACATTCTGTGTTCGCTGTCATCTTTGCCCCTGGAATACTTGAAAGGGAAGCGTGAAAACAGCCTCCTTACCTCCAGCCACGCTGAAGAGCACGCCAAAGACTTTGCAGAGCAAGGTCCGGAGTCGGACGATTCCTGGCACCTTCACGCCATTCAGATAGCATTTGATCTCAGGTATCCCAGAACCTGCTGCCACCGGCTGGCGAGGGACACAGGCACCCCGTAAATTCCAAATCCACTGGTTCTTGTTTACCCTCAACAAGCTGTACAGCTACCCAGGGAGGATTCACTGTCTTCAACGCGGCAGCAGCATTGCCGAGGGCTTGTCAAGCGCAGGGGCTGGGCCCCACCCCAGACTCCTGCCCCAGCAGGCCTCAGGGGAGCATTCCTAACAAGTTCCCCTAAGTCTGGTGGGTCTGGATCACCTGGAAGCCTTTTGACAATCAAAGTTGAGTCAAAGCACCCTACTTCCAAAGACCCAGATCTATGTGCAGTTTTTAGAAGTTCTCCCATGGACTCCAACATGCTGCCAAGGCTGAGAGCTGCCATCCAAGTCCAGATCCCTCCTCTTTCATCTCATCAGAGACTAGGACTTTACTTCCAGAAACACCTCTAAGTGGACAAGAGGACATTCCCGCAGGGACCTATAGGCTACATAGAGCTGTGTCCTGACATTCTGGAAACAGGTCAGGACTTCACAACGTCATAAGCAAACAGACATTTTCCAAACCACCTCACCTCAATGAGGACAAGAAGGCTGGCCAAGAAGACAAAGGTCAAGTTAAAACCCAGGAGTTCCAGGAGGGACAGAGCGAGGCAGCCCTTCTGGCTGCATTCCTCCACCGCTGCAGGAGTGGGGTCAAGGAAAGCGAATTCTCAGCCATGTGACGCCCTGTAACCACTGGAGATGGGGCAGTGCCCCTTCCAAGTCATGGTGGCGGCTCGGTGCACACCTTCCTGTTCTCCATGTATAACGTTTTTTAAACCGCCTGAGTCCAGCTATACTACTCCTGGGTGTATTTCCAAAGGGACTGAAATCCGAAAATCATAGTGATTTTTGGAAAATAACCTCTCTCAGGCTATGGACTTGTTTTTTATTTTATAGTGTTTCATTGTTGTTTCTGGGTTTTGTTTGTTTGTTTGTTGTGTGTGTGTGTGTGTGTGTGTGTGTGTGTGGTTTTTTTTTTTTTTTGCAGTACTGGGAGTTGAACTCAGGGGCATTCTACCTCCGAGCTATACCCCCAGCCCTATTTTTTATTCTTTATTTTGAAACCGAGTCTCACTAAGTTGCGGAGTGTCTCACTAGGTAGCTGAGGCTGGCCTGGAACCCAGATCCTCTGGTCTCAGCCTCCCGAATGCTGGGATTACAAGCATGCACCACCACGCCCGGCTTGTGTGTGGTACTGGAGATGGAACCCAGGATCATTCTACCTCTGAGCTACACGCCCAACCCTATTATTTATTCTTTATTTTTGAAACAGGGTCTCACTAAGTTGCAGAGGTCCTCACTAAGTAGCTGACACTGGCTGCGAACCCGGATTCTCCTGTCTCAACCTCCCAAGTACTGGGATTAAAAGTGTACGCCACCATGCTTGGCTTTTTGTTTGCTTTTATAAATGGAATATTTATTTTTCTATGGTCGTTTATTGATTTTTTTTCCCTTACAGCCTGTGCCTGTTAGAGGTCTGTTTAAGAAATTTTCCCAGCCAGGTATGGTGGCGCATGCTTGTAATCTCAGTACTTACTGGCTGAGATGGGAGAATCACAGGTTTGAAGCAATTTAGCGAGGCCCTTAGCAACATAGCAAGACCCTGTTTCCAAATAAAAAATAAAATAGTGCCAGGGGTACAGCTCAGAGGTAGAATGCCCCTGGGGTTAATCCCCAGTAACACACACACACCAAAAAAAAGAAAGAAAAAAAGAAATTATCCCCTATTCTTGGCATCATCTTATCTCTTAAGGTTATTTACATATTCAATCCATCTGGAATTGAGCTTTATTTATAATATGAATAAGAATCTAATTTTATATTGTTCCACATGAATAACCAGTGCCCCACTGTTTATTAAATAATCTACCCCTTCCTCACTGATTGCTAATCTTCTCTGCCATTCATCTCATTTCTACACATATGGACCAGTTTCTGCTTCTCTATTACTTTCCAACTGGTCCAAATGGGTGTATTCCTGCACCAATATGACACCATTCCAATTGCTGTATCTTAAATTTTGTGAATTTTGGCATCAAGTAGGGCAAGTCCACTGGCTTGCTGTTCAAACTATCCCAATTACTTTTGGCCCTTTACTCTTCTATACAAATTTAGAGAGAGAATTTTTGAGTTCCATGACAAACTATTGAAATTTTGATTGGAACACTGAATTGACAGACTGCTTAGGAGAGCAGACATCTTTGTGACATCTGTGCCTTATCAACCACAAACATGAATACATCTGTTAAAGTCTTTCCTTTGTGTCCTTTGAGGATAGTGAAAACCCCTGGAGCCAAATGGCTACTACGCCTTCAAATGCCATGTTTACTGGCATGTTCATTTCTACACAGGAGAGAATCTCAAGGGCCCCTGCCGTCTAGGAGCGCCAGGAACGGTGAAAAGGATACATGTTTGAACCACGCCAAACTTGAGCTGGGTGAAGAGTCGCACAAAAAAGTCCACAAAGAGGCCCACCTGCGAAGAGGAAGAGACTGTCACGTCACATCATGTCACAACGCACAGCCGCACTCCCAGGAGCAGTACAGCGTGCGTCTCCTGAAAGCACTGCCCTCACACACAGACACAGGAACACACACTGCACTACGGTGGCCAGCCACGCTATCCACCAGCAACACGTGCGCAAACTCTGTTAGTCTGGCTTGGAGGCCATACCTGTTCCAGCCTGGCCCCACTATCCCAGCAAAGAGCAGAGGAAGGGGCACAGCTAAGTGGAGTGCAGCAGAGTGAAACAAACAGGAAAGAGGAGGTGGAAAAAGATGGGAGACAAGGAAGACCTTCCTGTGGAGTGGAAAACCACTCCACTCTCCCCAAAGACAAATGGCCAAGATGTCTCCAGGGATGCTTCACCCAATAAGCATATAGCTTAGGATATTACTTTAAAAGAAAACATTTACTTGGGAGTATATGGGTTTTGCATGTTTGTTATTAGCATTTTATGTTTTATTTTGTTTATTTTTGTGGTACTGGGTATGAAACCCAGGGGCATTCTAATAACCTCTGAGTTATTTGGAAACAGGGTCTCACTAAGTTGAGGAGGGCCTCATGAGGTTGTTGAGGCTGGCCTCAAACTTGCAATCCTTCTGTCTCAGTCTCCCAAGTACTGGGATAAAAAGTGTCCACCACCATACCTGGCTATTTTTTTTTTCCCGGTACTAGGGATTGCACCCAGAAGAATTCTATCTCTGAGCTACACTGCCAGTCCTATTTTTTATTCCTTATTTTAAAACAAGGTCTCACTAAGTTGCGGAAGGCCTCACTAAGTAGCTGCGGCTGGCCGCGAACCTGGATCCTCTGGTCTCAGCCTCCCAAATGCTGGGATTACAAGCGTGTGCCACCACGCCCTGCTTTATTTTATTTATTTATTTATTGGGGTTTTTTTTTTTGTGGTACTGGGGATTGAACCCAGGGGCATTCTACATCTGAGCTACACCCCTAGTCTGATTTTTTATTCTTTTTTTTGAAACAGGGTCTCACTAAGTTGTGGAGGGCTTCACTAAGTAGCTGAGGCTGGCTGTGAACCGGAATCCTCCGGTCTCAGCCTCCCAAGTACTAGGATTACAAGAGTGGGTCACCACTCCCAGCTTTATTTTTTGACACTGGGCATTGAAACCAGGTGTATTATACCTTCGAGCTACATTCTCAGCCCTTTTTATTTTGAAACAGGATCTTGCTAAGTTGCTAAAGGTCTTGCTAAGTTGCCAAGGCTGGACTTGAACCTTTTATCCTCCTGTCTCAGCTACCCAAGTACTGAAATTACAGGTGTGTGCCATCATGCCCAACACATTTTGTATTTTACAAGCTATTATTTTGACTTAGAACCTTCCTAGCTGGGCATGGTGATATACGCTTGTAATCAGCTACTTAGTGAGGCCCTCTACAACTTAGTGAGACCCTGTTTCAAAATAGAGTAAGAGCGGGGCGTGGTGATGCACATTTGCAATCCTAGTACTTGGGAGGCTGAGACAGTAGGATTGCAGGTTCGCAGCCAGCCTCAGCAACTTAGTGAGGCCATTCATAACTCAGTGAGACCCTGATTCAAAATAAAAGATAAAATAGGGCTGGAGGTGTGGCTCAGAGGTAGAATGCCCCTGGGTTCCATCTCCAGGGCTGGGAATGTAGATCGGAGGTAAAATGCCCCTGAGTTCAATCCTCAGTACCTCAAAATGATAAATAAAAGAACCATCCTATAGTTAATGGTTACCTGAGTGGAGGAAGCAACCTATGTTCCACTCCCCTACTCATGTGGGTGCTTAAGGGAGAACTAGAAAGCCTTAACCTTTTGCTGTCAGGACCAGAAGCTTCGTGCCTTTAACTCTGGCCTTCCCTCAAGCCAATGCCTACAAGTTTATTAATACTGAAGCAGGAATAGCCGGGCATGGTGGTGCACGCTTGTAATCCCACTACTTGGGAGGCTGAGACCGGAGGATTGCAGGTTTGCTGCCAGCCTCACTGTCTTAGTGAGGCCCTCTCCAACTTAGTAAGATACTGTTTCAAAATAAAGAATAAAAAATAGGGCTGGGGGTGTAGCTTGGAGGTAGAATGCCTCTAGGTCAACCCCCAGTACCACATTAAAAAAAAAAAAAAAAAAAAAAAAAAAAAAAAAAAAAAAAAAAAAAAAAAAAAAAAAAAAAAAAAAAAAAAAAAAAAACTGAAGCAGGAAGTGGTAACAGACCAAAGGGTAAGAGTCAGTAGCTATAGTGGCTACTTTGCAAAAGAGGTCTGCCTTCTAAGGATAGAAGGAAAAGCTGCCAGTATTGATACCTGGCAGTTCAAAGGAGTCTGATATCCAGGTAGAAGAAAGACCAACAACTACACAGTTAATGACTATGCTTATTACAGGGAAACTTGCAACCAGAAACCTCTATCGCAAAACAGACACTCCAATTTCGATAAAACAATTAAATCAACCCAAGTTCCCCTCACAATGGTATTCATCAAAATTAGCAAAGAGGCCTTCTAAGTGCTATTGGTCTTACTTTAGATGTTCCTTGTAAATTTACTGCAGTAAAAATCTTAAAAGTGTCGCCGGGCGTGGTGGCGCACGCTTGTAATCCCAGCATTCGGGAGGCTGAGACCGGAGGATCCAGGTTCGCGGCCAGCCTCAGCTACCTAGTGAGGCACTCCGCAACTTCGTGAGACTCGGTTTCAAAATAAAGAATAAAAAATAGGGCTGGGGGTGTAGCTCGGAGGTAGAATGCCCCTGAGTTCAATCCCCAGTACCGCAAAAAAAAAAAAAAAAATGTTAAAAGTGTCATGAGACTAGCACTGGTGGTTGGCCTTTGGAGCTGTACTGTATTAAATACATGCTCATGCTTCCCAGGTATGTCATGTAGAGTCGAGCAAGTGACTTACAGCCAATTCCAGAGAAAGGTCACGACAGGCTGCTGCTTAGGCATATGTGTACCCCCTTTCTAACACTCTACTGATGAGAAATCAGACTGGATTTATATCTTTTTGGCAGGCTGCTGACTTCTCCAGGTTTTTTTTTTTTTTGTGTGTGTGTGTGTGTGTGTGTGTGTGTGTGTGTGTGGTACTGGGGATGGAACCCAGGGGCATTCTACCTCAAGCTACACCTTCAGCCCTATTTCATTCTTTTATTTTAAAACAGGATCTCACTAAGTTGCAGAGGGTCTCACTAAGTTGCTGAGGCTGGCCATGAACCTGCAGTCCTCCTGTCTCAGGCTCCTAAGTACTGGGATTACAACGTGTGCCACCATGGCTGGCTCTTCTTCAGGTTTAACAACACTGAGTCAGCAGTTATGGTCTTGGACCCTTTGCTACCATAATCCTTGGCAATGGTTCCAATCCCTCCGTGTCTGTGAGCCACCTGTGAACCTGCAGAGCCTGGGAACCCTGTGTGTCAGGTATACCCCTCCCCACACAGCTGCTGTCTCTACTCGAAGGGAGAAGCCTGACCTCAATGTCACAGTGTACCTCACCTGCTAGGTTATCTACCACAGACATGTTTATCTAGCTTATCGAGTATATTAGGGTTTATGATCTGTAATTGTATCATAAAAGATAAGTTTTGAGCCGGGCGTGGTGGCACACGCTTGTAATCCCAGCATTTCGGAGGCTGAGACCGGAGGATCTGGGTTCGCCGCCAGCCTCAGCTACCTAGTGAGGCACTCCACAACTTAGTGAGACCCTGTTTCAAAATAAAGAATAAAAAATAGGGCTGGGGGTGTAGCTTGGAGATAGAATGCCCCTGGGTTCAATCCTCAATATCGCAAAAAAAAAAAAAAAAAAAGTTTTGGGTGAACCTTTGAGTGCCTCAACAGCCTAGAGCTGTATGGTTCACTTTCATTTCACAATGCAAAGCAAAATAAGTATGAAAAACTGGGCCAGGATTATTAAAGAAAGAAAAAGGAAGACAGGCATGGTGGCACATGCCTAAAATCCTAGTTCTTGGGAGGCTGAGACAGGAGGATCGCAGATTTGAGGCCAGTTTTAGCAATTTGGCAAGACCCTCAGCAACTCAGCAAGACTCTGTTTCAAAATAAAGAATAAAATAGGGCTGGGGATGTAGCTCAGAGGTAGAATGCCACTGGGTTCAATCCCAAGAAAGAAAGAAAGGAAGTATCTTGGTTATAACAACAACTGTTACAATATTACAAATGTCAGCCTTAGTAACCCATGCCTGTAATCCCAGTACTTGGGAGGCCAAGACAGGAGGATAGGAGGATAGCAGATTAGAAGCTAGCCTTAGTAATTTATTGAGGCTCTCAGCAACCTAGTGAGACCTTGTTTCCAAATAAAAATCGGGCTGGGGATGTAGCTCGAAGGTAACATGCCTCTGGGTTCAACCCCTAGTACCATCAAAAAAAAAAAAAAAATCAATCAATCTATCTATCTATCTATCTATCTATCTATCTATCTATCTATCTATCTTGCCAGGCCAGGGCTCTCCCTCGGATCCCCCGCCCCTCAGGTGCACCATCTCCCATGCCCCGCTGCTCACCAGACCAGTAAAGACTCCAATGGCGAACACCAGCATCCACTTCACGGCCTCGTACCTCCGACCTTTCTGTTGACCAGAAAAGAATGATCGTCAGAGGAGAAGGAATACATCTCGGCCAACCAGCTGTGGACTAAATTCCATGGCAACAATAAAGCATGGTAAGGAAGCTTCTCGTATCTCACCTACTTTACATGCAAGAATGACGACCCGGGGCTGGGCCACGTGCACTGGGGCACTCCACCTGGTAAGTGGAAGGTCTAGAGAGTTAAGTGCCGAGAGCTAATGGGAAAGCTAAAAGACCAAGCGGCAAGGACATTTACTGGAGCATTTAGAAAAGAAAAGAAGCTGTCTGGAAACCTGCGTACGCCCCAGAGAGCAAGAACTATGGGACTCACCTTATTGTCCATGGTCTCCAAAACCTCCAGGTAAGGGTCATTGATACAGCGATCATAGTCCAAACTCTGAAAGGACAAGTGAATTAAAAAGTCCCATCTAGGGAAGAACAAAACTCCAGGCTTCTGTTGCTCAACATGAAGATGGGCAGAACAGTGGCCCTTGAAGCCCAGGAGGGGCTGGTCCTGTGGGAAAACGCAGACCCTCGGCCCCTAGGCCCCTCAGGCCTGCAGCATCACACCTGCATTCCACAAGTCCCCGAGAGGCCTCGCAGCGCTGCTCGAGGCTAATGTTTTACGTTTTAGGAAGAATCTTAAATTACATTTCTTTCTTTCTTTCTTTCTTTTTTTTGGTACTGGGGATTGAACTCAAGGGCATTCTACCTCCGAGCTATACTCCCAGCCCTATTTTCTATTATTTATTTTTTTGAAACAGGGTCTCACTAAGTTGCAGAGTGCCTCACCAGGTAGCTGAAGCTGGCCTCGAACCTGGATCCTCTGGTCTCAGCCTCCCAAATGCTGGGATTACAAGAGTGTGCCACCACGCCCGGCTTAAATTACATTTCTGAACCTTCCTGTTTCTATGAAATAAAAGAAGACAGGTGTGGTGGTGCATGCCTGTAATCCCAGTACTTGGGAGGCTGAGACTGGAGGATTGCAGGTTTGAGGACAACCTCAGCAAGTAGTGAGACTCATCAACCTAGCAAGGCTCTGTTTCCAAATAAAAAATAAAATTGAGCTGGAGGTGTAGCTCGAAGGTAGAATGCCTCTGGGTTCAATCCCTAGTAACACACACACACACACACACACACATACACACACACACACGACTCAGCCATCACCAGCCTTGCCCAACTTACTCCATTTGATGTGAACAGAAGCTTCTTCAAGTTGGGTGTGGGGCACAAGGCTGTAACCCAAGTACCTGGGAGGCTGAGACAGGAGAATTACAGGTTCAAGGTCAGCCTCAGCAACTTGGCAAAGCCCTAAGGAACTTAGTGGGACCCTGTTTCTTTTATTTTAAAAAAATTTTTAAAAAAGGCTGGGCCTGGTAGTGCACGCTTGTAATCCCAATACTTGGGGGGCGCTGAGACAGGAGGATTGTGGGTTTTGCAGCCAGCCTCAGCTACTTAGGTCCTCTGCAACTTAGTGAGACCCTGTTTCAAAATAAAGAATAAAACAAAGGGCTGGGGATGTAGCTCAGAGGTAGAATGCCCTTGGGTTCAATCCCCAGTTCCGCAAAATAAATAAATAAATAAATAAATAGATAGATAGATAGATAGATAAATAAATAAAGGGCTGGGGGTGTAGCTCAGAGATAGAATGCCCTTGGTTCAATCCCCAGTAAAAAATGTGCCCACGTGCATGCACACACACACACTCTCTATTAACCAGAACCAAGTTAATCCAGAAAGCCAATTAATTTTAATTATCTTTTATAAGTAGCTTCTATGAAAATGAGGTTAGTCACAAGACAAACAAATATGGAGACTATTTTTAAAAGCAAATTCCGGTTTATGTTCATTCGGGAGAGGCAGATCCAAGCCAGCTCCTGCAACTGCTGTGTTAAAGGCAATGTTGCTTAAAGCACGCTTCACAGAACACAGACATTCTGCAAACAACTTGCAGGCCTGCTGTGGACATTCTGAGAGACCATTCACAGGGCAACATTTCATTTTTATGTCTTGTAAGAGAAGCAGCAGTCTGTCAGCAAAGAAAATGGTCTGCCACATGCTCTGTCCTTCCCATAACCTGTCCTACTGCCATATCAGCTCATTGGCCTGGTGGTCACGGGTAATAGTTTCAAGTCAGCCAAATACAGATGTGACATGTGACAATTTATTCTACCTAGATGACTGCCCAAAGCAGGTTCAAATTCCTTTCCTGTGGGAGTCCTGGAGTAACAACAGGTGACTGGTTAAAACAATTATCGTATGTCCATATATAGAAGACTATTTTAATAGCAACAAAACAATTATAGTAAGTCCATAAAGACAGAGAGGGGAAATGCTCAAAACTTACTAAGCAAAAAGAGCAAGATGCAATAAAAAATAAAGCAGCTAGGCATGGCGGCACATGCCTGCTATTCCAGTACTTGGGAGCCTGAGACAGGAGGATAACAAGTTCAAGGTCAGCCTCAACAACTTAGCAAGACCCTCAGCAACTTAGTGACCTGTCTCAAAATAAAAACTAAAATAATGCTGGGTGTGGTGGAGCATGCTTATAATCCCAGTACTTGGGAGGCTGAGATATGAGGATCTCAGATTCGAGGACAATCTCAGCAAGTAGTAAGACTTTTCTCAACCTAGTGAGATCCTGTTTCAAATAAAAATTAAAAAGGGCTGGGGGGGGGGGATGTAGCATTCTACCTCTGGGCTATACCCCAGCTCTATTTTATTTTTTAACACCATTTTTACAGCCTAGGAGTCATTTCTTTATTTATTTTTACACTTATTATGCCATGAATTCACAGGGAGTGGATTCCGGCAGCTCTGGCTCCTCTCCATTGGTTTTCACAAAGCATGCTTCTCTGGAAGGAGCAGGCTAGCGCTTCAGCTGAACTCAGGTTCCTTTCTCTTCAGCTTCTTTTTCTGATCATCTTCCTTCACCTGCTTCAGGAGGCTGTGTCAACTCTTAAGAGGGCTTAATATGCTCAATGTGCACTAATTCTCTTCGCAACAATCTTGCCCTTAACTTGTTTGTTTACAACAATGCCAACAGCATGCTGGGTAACACTGGGTTTTGCTATGGTAACCTTTGTTTGTGTGCATTCCTTTTTGAACAGTATCCATTCCTGTAATGTCTACAATACTACCCTTCTTGGAGATTTCTATGTGGCCAAAAGGATAACTCTGTCTTTTAAAAGGCTTGGAGAACATATGTCCAGGTCTCTCCTCTCTTTGTGGTCCTCATTTTGCAAACTACTAGAAGATGGCCATTCCAGCTAAAAGTTATTTTTTGTTTTAAAAACAGGGTCCCACTAAGTTGCTGACTATCTTACTAAGTTGCTGAGGCTGGTCTCCAAACTGTGATCCCCCTATCTCAGCCTCCCAAATACAGGCATGGGCTACCAAGGCCGGCTATACACACACTTTTTTTTTTTTTTTTTTTTTTTTGCGTACTGGAGATTGAACCCAGGGGCACTCTTCCTCCAAGCTACCCCCCCATCCCTTTTTTTTTTTTTTTTTTTTTTTTTTTTTTTTTTTTTTTTTTTTTTTTTTTTTGTGGTACTGGGGATTGAACTCAGGGGCATTCTACCTCCGAGCTACACCCCCAGCCCTATTTTTTATTCTTTATTTTGAAACCGAGTCTCACTAAGTTGCAGAGTGCCTCACTAGGTAGCTGAGGCTGGCCGCGATCCCGGATCCTCCGGTCTCAGCCTCCCAAATGCTGGGATTACAAGCGTGCGCCACCACGCCCGGCTCCCATCCCTATTTTTTTATTTTATTTTTTGCAGTACTGGGGATTGAACTCAGGGGCATTCTACCTCTGAGCTACACCCCCAGCCCTATTTTTTATTCTTTATTTTGAAACC
>PVLC010006332.1:25000-70035 GCA_004027655.1 Graphiurus murinus | reverse complement strand
ACACACACACACACACACACACACACACACACACACACACACACACACAAGACTCTTGGAATTCAGGTCACAAACCTCTACCCTCAATTCATGGATCAGTACTATCAGCAATACCTGAGTGCTTGTTAGATATGCAGAATCTCAGGACCCACCCCAGATTTACTGCAAAATATGCATTTTACTAAGAATTCCAAGTCACTTGTTTTCAAGTTTGAAAATCTGTCCTTTAGAATGTCATATAGTTTCCACACTAATACAACAAAAACAAAAGCTCTTACATTGCCAGACAATAACAATAATTTCAAACACTATTCTGAATTTCCTCCCAATTTTTAAAGTGATTAAAATTGGCTTTAAAATAAGTGACAATTATCTCTTTTAATATTTTATCCTTTTTATAAGACAAATAGTGGTAAAATGTTATCAACTCTTAATTATCTGTCTGGTGCAAGCAATAGAGTTTAAAATGGTGTCCTCTTAAATCTTAACAATACTAATGCCTGACCTACAACAGCAAAGATATATAATCTCAGGAGTCTTCATATTTCCTTAAAAGATTAAACAACCATGTAAATCCATTATCTAGAAGGTTAGATATAAATGTCAGTTCCTGAGTGTCCCATAACAAGAAGTGCCGTTTCATAATAACAGAGAGAACACAAGGTCTTTCCTCAAAAGATTTATGTCTCATTGAATTTCTCACATACAGATACCCACAATCAACAATAGGTACCACTTTATTTGCCAACAAAAATTTAAATAAAAATAGGGAGATAAAGAAATATGAAAAGATAGACTGTTTATTAAATCTTCATAACTAAGTTCTATTGTTTGATGTAATCAGTCTATCCCCTTTTTCCTTGAAGCTATACCTTTTAAGAGGAAACTAGTCAGTTTTTTTATTTTCCTAAGTTCATTCCCCCTTTTTTTGTTAATCGGTAAAACAAAATGATTATTAAAGCATCTATACATATAAATGTGTTTGAAATAAAGACTATGGTCAGGCATTTTAGTTCAAAAGTGGGTTTTAAAATTCTTAAGGGCTTTGTGATAAATGTGATATGAATATGAGAAAAATGAGCTTGGAAATACTAAGTTGAAATGAACCCTCCTGGTCCCAATTCTTTGTAGAAGTGGGGCAAGGATTGTAATTTTTTAAATGGAATTTCTACAGATTGCCACTTCCAGGGCCCTGACTTCATGCAGTTTATAAACCATTCAATGTTAACATTTCTCAACTGATTTTTAGAGGTAAGTATTACACAAATATATTATTTTGTAATCCTCAAAGTTTATATATAAATCATTTATTTTACATTAGTTGTAATCAATGTCTTTTTCAGCAATTTTAATTTTGGTCACAGAATGCTCAAAATGAGACTGATAAGAATACTTGAAAATATTTATTCATATTTCCCACACTAACTCTTGTTAAATAAAAGAGGCCCAGTTTCTTAAGGATACATCATTGAATTGATTTGCTATCATTTAATATTTTTCTATAAGCCAATTTCAATTTCCCTTTCTCTCTCTCTCTTTTTCTCTCTAGAAGAATATATATGATTCTCAAATAAAGCCTGATTAGTATCAAACAAAAATATTAATATTATCTTTTTCATATTGGTTTCCTTCATGTATATTATTGATGTTCTTTTTTCTCCTTCAAAACAGGAAGTTGTTCCTCTATTGTTGAGTGGCTTTCATAATGAATTATAAATACTCCCTTTTGTGGTATTCATCTGAATGGTGGATTTGTTCCAGACAAATTCTGTTTATTTCTTACCATTGTACTTATCTTTTTGCTTTGTTTCATGTCACTTAATCTAAACACAGAACTACTATTGTAATTTCAGAAAGATAAATTCACTTTTTTTTATTTTATTGGTGCATTGTAATCATACATCTTTTTGAAGTATAAGCTGGTAGAGGCATACATGCACACAGCACTCATTTAATCCTTCCCCAAATTTCCACCCTACTCTTTCCCCCCTCTCTCTCTTTTTCATGCTTGGCTTAGTGATTGACTTTGATATGTTTGTGAATGTACATCCTGGTGCATTAGGGTGTTTCCCTCCCACCCTCCCATCATCTTCAATTAGGTCACCTCCTTTGCTCATCTATGGTTTCTCCTTCTTTGTCAAGAGTCCCTCCTTTGACCCACTTTCTCTCTAGATTCTGCATATTAGGGAAGCATCCGATTTTTTACTTTTTGTGACTGATTAATCTCACTTAACATAATGCATGTGTATCTATGTTTATAGGTGCACAATTCACAATTGCCAAACTATGGAACCCACCAATATGTCCATCAACAGATGAATGGATTACAAAACTATGGGATATGTACACAATGGAATTCTACTCAACCAAAAAGAAGAACAAAATCATGTCATTTGCAGGGAAATGGAGAGACCTGGAAAACACTAAATTCACTTTTTAAAAAGTTTGTTTTACCAAGAGTAACTTGGAGAAGTTATAATCCATTCATAATTCCATCATACACCACTATAAAACCTATGAGAGGTTTTATAGATCCTGTCAAAGTTTTCAGCTTCTCCAAATAGTAATTCTCCTGGTGTATACCTGTAATCCCACTACTTGGGGGGCTAAAACAAGAGAATCATAGGGTTTGAGGTCAGTTTCAATAACTTAGCAAGACTCTCTTTCAAAATAAAAATAAAAAGGACTGGGGGGTATAGTTCAATAGCACAGTGTTCCCGAGTTTATTCCCCAGAAACATACACACCACACACACACACACACACACACACACACACACACACACACACACACACACTAAAATAAAAGTTCCAGGCTACCAGGATTTTAATGAATATAGCCATTTTAAGAATAATAATTCTACTTGATCATGATGTTTAAACGTTTAAAAAACTACATGCTGCCAGATTAGATTAAAGTTGGTTTAATTGTTTAAGACTTCACAGCACATATATATTTACATATGCAGTTGGCCTATGATTTTTTCTCTTCCTGAGTGTTGTGAAGTTTTAAAATATACTAACTAATTTAACCACACAGATTTACATTTGTATTTAGTCTTGAAATAATTCATGACAAAAATGAGAATCACCTAGATATCTTGTCTGTTGTCAAGGGTACAGGTGGAGGGATTAATGTTTGACTAAAACCAGTTTGATTGCTTGAATATTTGCCAGGTTACTAAAGTTTTCTATTTTGCTTCGGTCTATTTTAGAAATCACATTTTATTTAATGAAAATTACTCATTTCTTCTAAATTTTCGAATGTATTGCAGCTGCATTTCTTAACATTTTCATAGATTCTCAAATTGCTTCTGATAATCTTTTCTACAAATAAATGCTTAAAGAATGTTTTCCTTTTTTTAGTTTTAAATAAATTATTCTACTACAGTTACTTTCACAGTTACTACAGATTTAGATTCATTGTACAGGTTATGCAATGGATTCTCATTGTCTCTCAGATCTGTATTTCTTGCCATTATAATTCCCTCTACAATCTGTTAGATATTTGGGAATAAATTTATTTATATTTGAACATATTATTTTACATTTTTATCATATTCTGTTGAAATAATGTAGTTTATAATTGACTCTTTGGAACTAAATAAAACTTTCTTCTTTTTTATATAATATATGGTCAACTTTCATAACACTCCACATATTTGAAAAGAAGTTACTTTCTGTTTGCCACAGAAAGTAATCAATCCTTTGAGATAATTTGCTCAAACTTATACATATTCAAAATCTTTTGACCTTTTAGTTTCTGATAGTGATGTACTAAAATATTCCATCATGAGTTAAACCTTGTCTGTTTTTCCCTCTGATATTTTTCATTTTCCTTTATCTCTTCTGAAAAGTAGTTACAAATTGTTATATTCTTTATGGATTGTTCTTTTCATGCTGTCATTCTTTTTTTTTTTTTTTCAAAAAAATTCCTTAGAGATCTTTCCCTTAATTTTTGTCTGAAATTCATATTTTGACATAAGCTTTAGTAATTGCCTAGCATATTTATATTTAAACTTTTAATTTTATGTCTTCATTATTAGGATATTCTTCTTATAAGAGTACTAATTAGTTTTTTAGTCAAGTAAAATAATTCTGGGGTTTTATTAGAAAACTAAAATCAACATAGTTTTTATGATTCCTGAAAATATTTATGTCAACTTCTACCACTTTCTTTTCACTTATTTTTTGCTTTTTTCCTTTGTATGATTTTTATGTGTTGTCTTTTATTTAGTCTATTAATTGTGTATCTCCAAAATGTATTCCTAGTCTTTCTTATTTTTTTTTTTTTTCGTTACTGGGGATTGAACTCAGGGGCATTCTACCTCTGAGCTATAACCCCAGCCCTGTGTTTTATTCTTTATTTTGAAACCGAGTCTCACTAAGTTGCGGAGTGCCTCACTAGGCCAGCTGAGGCTGGCCGCAAACCCGGATCTTCGGGTCTCAGCCTCCTGAATGCTGGGATTACAAGCGTGCGCCACCACGCCCGGCTGTATTCCTAGTCTTTCAATGTTTACCTCTACATTATTTATTTATTTATTTATTTATTTATTTATTTATTTATTTATTTTTGCGGAACTGGGGATTGAATTCAGGTGCATTCTACCTCTGAGCTACACCCCCAGTCCTATTTTTTATTCTTTATTTTGAAACAGGGTCCCACTAAGTTGCAGAGTGCCTCATTATGTAGCTGAGGCTGGCCGCGAACCGGGATCCTCCAGTCTCAGCCTCCCGAATGCTGGGATTACAAATGTGCACCACCACGCCCGGCTTCTACATTTTTAATGGTACACATAGTACACTGTAACCACATATACACACTATATATAATTCTATCATAGACTAAAATTTAGTAACCTCATCTACCTATTAAATAAGACAAGAATCTTAGTATATTTATACTACTCATTGAACCTCTTTTTCCCATTTTCCAGTTCTTTTTTCTTCTAGAATTTCATTTCCAACTGTATGTGTGTATGTGTATGTGTGTGTGTCTGTGTATATATATATGTATATATATATATATGTATATGTATATAATCAAATAAGATGTATAAACAAAATGTATATATCATAGCTATAGAGCTCTATGAATTTTTATAAATGAAACATCCATATTTAATCGGCAGCCAAATTAAGAATATAGAACATTACCAGCACAGCTTTTAGAATAGTCTCTTACTACTAAGTTAATGTAGTGATGTGACCAGTTAAAGACTGTGTTCAGTTATCTTGTTAGGCCCTGAGTATGAGCCTTCAATTTGAAGATTCATCCACTCTTCAATTCTATAAAATTTTAAATCATGTATTCTTTAAAATGTATTTTTCTTTGTGTGATTCCTGTGAAACATGTGTTGGAATCTCTGAATCTCTTCTCCATATCATTTATTTTTTCCTTTGTATTACACATCTGCTTCATTTCTTTGTGCTGCATTTTTCATGAATTCCTCATTTCTCTCATTAAGTCACTATCTTCAATTGTTTATTCAAATTTATTTTATCTACTGATTATTTTCTCATATTGATTATTTTTATTTGAGAATTTTTAGTGTCATTCTAAAATAACACTCAGGCCCCTGGATTATTACAGATTTTTCTTGTTTGTTTTTTGTTTGGGGCCCAGCCAATAGTTGCATTAAATATGCTTTGCCCCAATATCCTTCTGTAACTGGAAAAATATTAAATTATGGGATTATAGGGGGCAATAATTCTATTGGAGCTCAGGCTGTTCTTGAATTTAGCTTCCTCCCACTGCTATGTATTTCTTTTTAGTTTCTTATGCACAAGGAATAATGAAATTTAGCAATATGTAGAATGTGTTCATATAATTAGGGGAAACATACTCACCTTTTCATTGTCAATATTAAAGTTAGAACTGCTATACTTTTTACTATTATAAGTGAAAATATAATGATAATAAGCCATTTCTACAAATGTCTTTAATGTCTGCACCATGACACACAATGCATTTTATGTAATTCTGAATACTCCGAACTTTCTGTTATTATATATATATATATATTATATATGTTATTATATATATATATATGTGTGTACTGATTGAAGCTTAACCTTCAGTAATTATAGCTAAATAAACCCCTGACGCTATAAATCTTAAAATAATTTCTAGTGATGTTGCAAGGATAAGAAAAAGAAGTCCTAAGTTTTCCCAAGGAGTCTCATACAAGGAAAATCTGATTAGCTGATGGAATTTCTTTTTTGCTGCATCTTTGGGTAAATAGTAAATGACATTAATAACTGCATTTATTTCAATGTAAATTTTTTTTGTGTGTGTGTGTGTGGTACTGGGGATTGAACTCAGGGGCATTCTACCTCCGAGCTATACCCCCAGCCCTATTTTTATTCTTTATTTTGAAACCAGGTCTCACTAAGTTGCAGAGTGCCTCACTAGGTAGCTGAGATGGGCTGCGAACCCGGATCCTCGGGTCTCAACCTCCCAAATGCTGGGATTACAAGCGTGCACCACCACGCCCGGCTCAATGTAAATTTTTAAAAAGAGGCCTTTTCTCCCTTTGAGATAAAAATTTTATTACCCCTAAAATCACATCTATAGAATTAAGAAATAGCATGAGATCAATTTAAAAAATTACAAAATCATCCTCATCTACACATTTTTTCCTAAGTGCTGCCATAATTTCCCAGCCACTGATAGCATATAAATAAGCAAAGTATAAAAACCAAAATCCCAAAATAGAAAATTAATGTTAAATAAGTATGTGGAATAAGATTAATTTCATTGGTAATTTAAAATTCTAATTAAAGTAACAAAGATTACTTTTTTAGTCCATTTAATTTTAAAAGGAATGTCCATCAACAGATGAATGGATAATGAAAATGTGGTATATATGCACAATGGAAATTGACTCAGCCATAAAGAACAACAAAATTATGTCATTTGCAGGAAAATGGATGAAGCTAGAGATTATGCTAAGTGAGATCAGCCAGTCTGAGAAAGTCAAGGGTCAAATGATTCAAATGATTTCTCTCATACATGGAAGCTAGAGAGAAAATAGAAAACAAAAGGGGCTTTAGATAATTAAAAATAGTGACCAGTAGAATAGTGGAAGGGATAGGGGGAGAGAGGTGGGGACGGGAAAAGGAAGAAATGATAAAAGAAACAGTTCAGTTCAAATTTTGCTATGTCTATGTATAAAAACATCACTACCAGTATCGCGGTTATGCAGGCCGAGGGATGTGTATTGGGGTGGAACCAGAAGAGAAACACAAGTCGTATGCCTGTTTGTGTGACTTTGTACCTCACTATAATATACAATTACAATGTACCAATCAAAGAATACTAAAAAGAGAATTTTCAAACAGATAACATCTAATTTGGGCAAGAATGTTTTTCATCCTGAAATTATTAGAAAATATCAAAGCCAAGAAATTTCCTTCCTTTTGAACTAGTGAATTAATTTCTTAAAGTCCATGTAATAGTCCTGAATATTTAAAAATATCATATTGAAACATTATAATTAATAACTGAAAAGAACTCAAATTCTGAACAATAAGAAAAATGCTAAGAAAAATCCATCTACTTAATAGTATACTATAAAACCATCAAAATTATTGTTATAAAATTAAATTGTAACAAGCGGGGCGTGGTGCTGCACACTTGTAATCTCAGTACTTGGGAGGCTGAGACAAGAGGATCGCAGGTTCACAGTCAGCCTCAGCTACTTAGTGAAGCCCTCTGCAACTTAGTGAGACCCTGTTTCAAAATAAAGAAAAAAATAGGACTGGGGGGCATAGCTTGGAGGTAGAATGCCCCTGAGTTCAATCCTCAGTACCACACACACACAAAAAAATTAAATTGTAATAAGAAACAGTACTTCTTATTCAGAAATATCATGTCAATAAAAGTTTTAAATATTTTAATGTGATAGATATGTTCTAATCCCAATTTTATAAAATATTTTGAGAGGAAATATTTAACTAAAATATGCCAGAATAATGCTGTTTGTATTATGCATACCAAGATTTAGATGGACATTTTCTCACCTCTTTTTACTAAATAATGGTAATATTTCTTCCCTTTTTTTGTGTGTGTGTGTGGTACTGGGGATTGAACCCAGAGGCATTCTACCTTCAAGCTACACCCCCTAATCCAATTTTATTTCTTATTTGGGAACAAGGTCTCACTAGGTTGATGAGAATCTCACTACTTTATGAAGCTGTCCTCAAACCTTCAATCCTCCTGTCTCAGCCTCCCAAGTACAGGGATTATAGGCATGTGCCACCACGGCTGGCCCATAATGGTAATATTTCTATCATTAAAAGAATCATTGCATGAAGAACAGGAATAAAATAACTTATAGGCTATCATGATAAAGAGTAAAGGGTCTGATTTGTTTTTTTGTTGTTGTTTTGTTTTGTTTTTTGGTACTGGATGTTTATCCCAGGGTATTGTGAGTGCTAGGCAAACTATCAATGAGCTATATCCTTAACTCAAGGATTTAAAATTTACTTAATCACTAATTTTATACAGTATAATTACTTACTAAGTCATATAATAAAGTGGCTAGAATTTGCGTCTTTCTGAAGATTTTAATTTTCAGATTTTATTACTTAGAATTTCATGTATTCCTCATAATAAATAACATAATTAACCAAATTAAAATGAAGCAAATAAAAATGGTAATGCAATTTTTTGTGCAGCATAGATCTACCATAATGGGTTATGATAGAAGATTATTTGGATATAAACCAAAATGCTCAGTGTGAGGATGGTTTAAATTAGGTCACTAGAGGAAAAGATAAAAATTCCAAACTGGAAGAGTAATTTCCACCTCTACAGAAAAGAAGTTCATCAGGCAAAATTGTTATAATTGGTTATGAAATAATATTAAATATATATCAGGTTTATTTATCAATATTAATATATTCTATCATAGTTGTATAGAAACACAGGGTGATTGATACCTCAAAGAAAATGTATATTAAAATTGAAACAAAAATTAATATTCTTCCCAACAAATCACAAAGCCTTCTTTTTCATTCCTAAAAAATCAAATGAAACTATAACTGACTGTCACAATCTTTATAATCTCAGGCCAAATCTTAATTTCTCAGAATTACAAACTTTGTTATGAATCACTCTATCAATAGCATTTAGGTTATTGCTAACCCAGGATATTAAAGCAATATTCCAGTATTCATTATCATCCACCTATCTCTTACAATTAGATCTGTACTTTTATATATGCAAGTAAAAATTATTGTGAGCCAAACTGGACTTAATGTGACTATGATGAAACATCTTCTTGTAATTATTTTTTTTTAAATGGAGGATCTACATGTCTAGTTACATGCATTGGCTTTTTTAATCTCTTAGTTGTCTCTTCTATTTTTCTAGTATTTTTATTAAACTCTTTAACCCTGTGCCTATTTGTAAGCTTGGGAAAATTTTCTTTGTTTCCATGTCTTGTATTTTCACTTATTGTTAACTGATATGCAGTTTGAAATGCTGATGAAATAAAATCTGTCAATTTATCCCTATGGCTTCTAGCTCTTATGTCATGATTCAAAAGACCAATTTTTAAGTGGCCTTCATAACTACCCATTCCTAAAATTTTGAAACAAGAATAGTGTAAAGGTTAAAGACATCTAATCTGGATCCAGATTTTGTAGGTATAAATCCTGGGCCACCTTCATCTAATTAGGTCTGTGACAGTAAGTGGGTACAGTTTTCTCATCCATAAACTGTATTTGTAAAGGGCTTAGAATAGGGCCTGACACATAATAAGTGGTACATAAATGTGAGTATTTGTTTCCTCCAAACGTATTTATTATTCTAAGTAGATTCACCTGTTTACATTTCCAACACAATGTTATATGACTATTTTATTTGAATTATTTTTTTTCATTAATAGCTACAAGTAACTGCCTGCTATGTACTTCTCTAGCACCAAATACTAGAACTATAGTACTTAATAAGTATTAAAGTTTCCTTTTCTGTGGCACCTACTGTTTAATATGAGAAAGAGTTACATTGCAGTGTGATGATAGCTAGGAAAGAGAGAAAGAAAAGTTATGACATATTGACCTATTCAGGTCTGGGAAGTTATTTCCCTGAGGAAATGATGTTTAGGCTGAAATTCAAAGAAGAAACAGAAATTATTCTGAAGAAAAGGGGAAAGAAAGGCCATTCATACATATTTAGTGGATTAAGGATGTAACTCAGTGGTAGAGAGCCTTCCTAACATGCCGAAGACTCTGATCTGGGTTGATCCCAAGCACCACAATAAACAAAGAGAAACAAAATAAACCAACATCAAACAAGACATAAATTTAGCTAGGTAAAATTAATAGAGTTATAGCCTCAAATCATTTTAAACTAGCTTTATAAATAAGCACTATTTTAAATTAGTTTTAAAAACATTGTTTCACAATTTCAAGATTAAATACTTAAGAACTCCTTCACCCCAGTTGTTTGGATGAGTTATATGACACAAATATTTGTGAATGACTGGTTACTTATAAAATCTTTGATTCTGGATTTAATTTTTCCCTGTTCATCTTCTTGCAGAAATATTCATCAAAGACCTAATAGAAATTCTGATATTCTTACAGAATATAAAAACAGTATGTAATGTTTCAATATACATGTACTTGGGAATAAATAACATTCAGGTGAAGAGCAATCTAATTTATATAAAGGGCAGATTTATGGCTGTGTATTTGCCAAATTATGACAGAATAGATTCTGGTATCTGGAGATCTTTTATAAAGCAAAAACCTAACAGAAAGAGTCTCAGACTTGTTTGCTACTATCTAAAATAGAAACATTTAGAAGAAGGAGAAACCTTAGATGAGCAAAGTAGGTGACCTAACGGAAGGTGATGGGGTGGGGGTAGGAGAAACACCCTAATTCACATGATATACTTTCACAAACATATCAACATCAATCACTAAGCTGAACATGAAAAGGAGGGAGGGGGGAGGGAATGGAGTGGGAATTGTGGAAGGGTTAAATGAGTGCTGCATGCATGTATGCCTCTACCAGCTTGTACCTCATGAAGATGTATGATTACAATGCATCCATCTTTTCCACTACTATTTATGCTGAAACTATTATAAGACAAAAATAGTAGTATAGTGTTTGAAAAACTATAAAATCTGGATCTGTTTTTTATTTTATTTTTTCTAAAAATCTTCTAAAGCTCTTGTTCTCAATGCTTCTAAATAAAACCTACATAGAATCTTCTCAATTAAAATAACCCTAAAAACATTTTGCAGCAATTCAAATAAGGTGACATTTTACTTCACAAAGCCAAAGCGTGGAATCAATGCGACAGATTGGATCATAAAACTGATTCACTTATATGAAATAAGCAAATTTTTTTCTCACATTGCTTTCACCAAAGAAAAAAGTTAAACTGATAAACAGAAAAAAAATTAGTCTCATCCCCATATCCCTAGTATACAATGAATGAATTATAACTAAAATTGAACTTCAAAATTTTAATCTATTCTCATTTAACCTGCCTCAGATTTAGCAGAACACACAATACTCAGATGAACTTGAATCAGAGTAAATTAATATTTGTCTTTTTCATTTTACAGAAGATTTACTAGTTCACATTGTTTTACTTTTTAAAATTAGAAATTTTAGCCATTAGAATGTAATGGAGGAATAATTAGTACCCAGAACTACAGAAAAATCTCAGTACCTAAATACAGATTGAAATTACTATGTAAAAATAAATTTAAAATTCTAGCAAACATCTGACTTAAAATAACTAATAAAACAAAAGATAAGAGAAATAAGACATTAAAGATGCTGGGGGTATGCATAAACATGGAATTCTTATATTCACAATTTATGGGAAAATTCAGTGAAAACTGAATTGTACATTTTTGTAGTGCTGATTAGAAATCTGCAGTGCATACAAATACTAACTGATGTACATGCAAGAATAGAGACATGTAAAGGAACCAATGCAGTGAATACCATAGACCCTGTGCTCAGTCTTTACCTACAGATATTGTATTATGGTAACAATAGATGAAACAAATTGGCATTTTGTTTTTCAGTTCTTTTGATTTTTGACACTTCAACAATTGAAATTAGAAGTGTTTTTATAGTTATAGTTTTCACTTAGGAAATAATGTTAAGTAAAAGATTTCAAATGAATGCTTTTGTAAAGCTTTTTTCAATTCCAGGAAAGACTGTGATTTTTTGGCTCACATAAATTATAACCTTCAGCAAAAGGCAGTAACTACTGCATTACCAAAGGGCATTCATCCAGAAAATCTAAATTCCAGAGAACACCATCATCTTAGGAAAATCATTTAATGACTCAGAGTCCAGCAACATACCTTTTAAAATAATAACACCTGCTAAAGAGTATTAATCTGATATTTTTGTACTAATAATACATTTGTCTTGATTCCCATCTTCATGAAAATGAACATATCTCAATTAACAAATGACATTAAAATACTAAAAACTCTATGTCATGAGTTTCATTTCTTAAAAGGAGATTAATTTATCAATTAGTTTTGATTATCAATTTTCCTAGTAGGGAATAAAATCATTGCATTCTCCCTCATAGGTTTTAATCTAAGTTCATACTTTTTTTTAGGCAATTGTTGCAATAATTTTTTTAAATAGCCATCAAAATGTATTGACCATCAACGTGTAAAACCTTCTACTACTCTCAAGTTTTATTCTGCAGTTCAGAAAATAGAGGCAGCAGTTAGGAGTCCCCTCCAACCCACGTGATTGTACACAAGATGTCAGACAAACACCTTAAGAGGATAATCTTTTATAAAGAAACTTATGAAATTTGAGTTTATGTTGTTATTTTCTACTTTATAGTTACATTTAATGAACATGCTGGAAGGTTTCTGGTATTCCTTTCAAGATATAAAAACATTTTTGGAATACTAATATAAGTGTGGCTTAGGTAAACAACTTGTAAGTTGAATGTGAATATAAGCTATATAACAACTGCTTGTTGTTCTGTCTTCCTTGTAATAATATAGAAAGGCTTTAGACCTCACTGTATTCTATTAATGTTAAGGCATCAGATACTAAGAGTTTTACATTTCAGTCTCTTCAGAAATAAAATGGAGGTATTCATTTCTCATTGAATGAGGAAATAAGGAGGATACCAGGGAACAGTATTGAATAGAGCAAGCAATGACATAACAGTTAAGAAACCATTATTTAGAATATTTACACTTAAAAGAAAAATCTTGTTCTGCTGATACCACCTCTCAAAGAAGAAACAGCAATGCGCCAGGCTTCAGACTCTACAGTAATAATATTTAAAATGCCATCACATTTCTTCGTGACCTAGATAAGTTACTTTGCTTAAAATGAATCCTTCCTTCTTTTTCAAGTAAATGTTTTTGAAATAGATATGCAAAGATTTCTGATTAGCTGAATTACTTCAATCACAACTCCTTCTCCAACTCACAAGTAACTTTTATTGAAAACAAAGTAAAAGAAGATTAAAAACACTTTTCCAATTTTTTTCATTTACCAACATTGTGATTGAGGCCTGGTCTCTTGTTATCTCTGTATCTCGATTTCTTATAATGTAAGTGGAAGTTAACGACAGAAGATATCACATGGAACTTGTGAGCAAATTAAATAGTACCACACAGAAGCACACACACATGCACACTCAGATACATATTCATTTGATAGATTTCCTTGCCTATGATAGTCCTTTATCAAGTGAAAAACATAGGGACAATTAATGAAAGTAATATATAGTTTTAAATATTTACTGAAGACTTTAGAAAAGATGTTTTTCTTGTATTTTTGTTTTTATAAAAATCTACTCTTATCTTTTCCATAAAGTTTCACCTTGTTATCACAACATTAAAAAAATGCTAGCTGGGTGTGGTGGCGCACACTTGTAATCCCAACATTTGGGAGGCTGAGACCGGAGGATCCGGGTTCAAGACCAGCCTCAGCTACCTAGTGAGGCACTCCGCAACTTAGTGAGACCCGGTTTCAAAATAAAGAATACAAAATAAGGCTGGGGGTATAGCTCTGAGGTAGAATGCCCCTGATTTCAATCCCCAGTACCGAAAAAAAAAATGCTAATTCCTGTTGTCTTTTTAAGTGTCCTGACAAGGCCAAACTCTTCATTGTTTATGAGGCATATTATCTGCAATCATATTTCTCAGGGTAGTTCAAAATTTCGGATTCTACTTCCAAATAGTTCCTGACTTACAAAGGTTTAAAAACTAAAATTCTATAGCCTCTCATTTATAAAATGTCTGTATGGCTTTTATACTTTTAATTATAAAAAATCAAGCCATACTAATATATAAATTAATTGTCACAGTTCACTTTATCACTCCATTCTATCTTAAGGATAGCTATACTTAACAGTTTATCATACATCCTTTCAGATTGTTCTTTTAAAAATATTATGTTAAGTGAGATTAGCCGGTTTCAGAAAGGCAAGGGTTATATCTTTTCCCTCATATATGGAAACTAGAGAGAAAAACAAGAAAAATAGAGACCTCAGTTAAATGAGGAGAGAGTCTGGTAGAATAGTGGAAGGGGGTTGGAGGATGGAGGTGGGGAGGGAAGAAAACAGAGCTTGAAGAAGGGAACAGTTCAAATCATTGTATGTCCTTATATGCAGGTGTCACTACATGTGCAGAGAGGGAGGAGGGGGGAGCAGGGTGGGATATGGAAAGCGCTACATCAAGTGATATGTGCATGTATGAGTATATCACCTTGAACCTCCCTATGATGTATAATTATAGTGCATTCATAAAAGTATAAAACCCTTCTGTTCACCGTGTTTAATAAATAATCAAAATTCTGTTAAAAATAAGCTAAAATGATCCCCCAAAAGGTGTGCACTGTGTATTTTATTCTATGACATGCTTTATTTGTTTGACTTTACAATTACATGAGAAAGAATTCCAAATCAGTACCAATAGCACTGCTTTACTCTTTATTAATGGCTATCAGAACACATCATGTAGCTGAATCAAATTGTTTATATCTTTTTCTACGAACATTTTACTTATTTTTGTATTATAAGAAATGTAGCTATCTTTGTATATATATATATATTCATGCTCATATATAAAAAATATTTTTAAGATAGATTCTTAAGAGTGGAAATTGATAGTCTGCCAAGTTGCTCTCAGAAAAATATTTTACCAATTCACACAATAAGATAATAATTTACCAATAGTGAATAAGAATATCTCCTACTCCATGTTGAATAATAAATCTTCACATTTTTGGCCAAAGTGATGATAAAAACTGGTGTCTCATTTTTGCTTTTGTAGGATGTTTGTATTTTCCTCTATTTTTATTTTTAGCCTCAGTAGAACTGAGAAATTGAGTATTTCCTTATTTATAAGCAACTGGAATTCTTTACATCTTATTTATATCCCTTTAATATTCTTTTGTGTATTTTTTTTTCCTACTGGAATATTTGTCAGTATACCCTGAATCCAGCAATTGTTGGTGGATCTATGATGACCCACCAACAGAAAGTGGGATGAACCTACATTGACTTTTAAAAATTTACTTTTATACATTTTTGGTGCATTGTAAATATACATCATAGTGAGGTTCAAAGTGACAGAAACATATGTGCACACTTCATTTGGTGTATTCACCTCTGTATCCACCCCACTCCCCACCTCTCGCTCTCCAAACGTGTTAGAGATTGGTAATGATACTTTCACATATAGACTGAGCATTATTTGAACTGTTTCCTTCAACAATCCTCCTTTCTCCCTTCGTCTCAGTCGCCCAGTCTCCTTCCACTATTCTACTCATTTATCTGAAATATCTTTTGTTTCCTATTCTTTCTCTAGGTTCTTTATATGGGAGAAAACATATCACCCTTGACTTTCTGAGACTGGTTGATCTTACTTTTCTGTCTTCCTACCAGTTTTCTCCCATTGGAAAAGCCATTAGCAGACTCAGGTAACGTAAACCTCGGCTGTCTGGCTGAAGAACTGGCCAGGGGAAGATCGGACACAGAAATGAGGGTAAGAGGGAACTACTATGGAAAATGACTTTGTGAAGTTGATTGTAAAGTACTAGTCCAAACTCCAAGCCTTGCTTCTCTGGATTTGATCCTACCACCATGACTCAATTGATAGGCCACCTGTCAGTCCCTAGACAAACCAGTAGGTGGCACAAACACTGGATACATCTGAATAAGACAGCAAAAACTTAAAAAGAGTAACTGATGTTGGTACCTAGTACTGCAGACGAAAGAATAAGAAATGGAACCTGTGACCTGAACCTATGCAGGTCAACTGCATACTGAACAAAAATATAAATGTTCTCCAGGGAAGGTAAACAAAGCCTCATAACACAATATTCAAAATCTGTAGGGTACTGTGGTAGACCAAATAATGGCCTCCAGAGATGCCCACACCATAATCCTGAGAACCTAAGCTTTGCAGATGTGTTTAAGATGAGGACTCTGAAATGAGGAGGTTTCCTGAATTATCCATGTAGACCAAGGTATCCTTTAAAGACAAGGATCCTTAAAAGTGAAAGATGGAGGCAAAATAAGTCAGAGCTATGTGATATGAGAATTCAATCCAGTATTATTGGCTCTGACAGTGGAGAAAGGAGGGTAGAAGTCAGAAATACAGATGATCACTTGAAAGCAGAAAAGACCAAGATACAGATTCTCCCCTGCAGCCTCTAGAAGGGAACATAGGCTTGTTGACACATTGATTTTAGTCCAGTGTGACTGTGTTGACCTTCTAGACTACAGAACTGTAGGAATAATAAATGCATGTCATTTTAAACCACAAAGACTGTAATAAGTTATTATTGCAACAATAAAACAAAAATTATCTTTCTTTTAAAAACAATAAAATTGACAAAACTCTAGAAAGATTGTTTAAAAAAAAAAAGGAATCCAATCTACAGTATTAAGAAAAATGGAAATTAGGCACTTTGGCATACACTTGCAATCCCAGTACTTAAGAGGCTAAGACAGGAAGATGACAGGTTCAAGGCCAAGATGAGGTAACTTAGCAAAACCCTGTTTCAAAATAAAATGATAAAATGGGCCTATGTGTATCTCAGAGATAGAATGCCTCTGAGTTTAATCCTTAGTAACACACACACACACACACACACACACACACGCACACAAACACACACGAATAAAATGGAGAATTGTCACCATAGAATCAAGGGAATTATAGATAGTTTTTAAAAAACTAGAATAATTATTTGGTAGTAAATTTTACATCTTAAATGTAATGGACCAAGTCCTTTAAAGATAAAAATGATCAAAATTCAATCAATAAAAAACACATACTCTGAATAGTTTTAAAACTACTAAGGAATGTGAATTAATAATTTAAATTCTCCCAAAAAGTCATCATTGGTGATGATGCTACTGGTGGTTCTTGCCAAACATTTACATAAAACACAAATTTTATAAGATTTCCTCCAGAGAATAAAAATGGAGGTAACACTCACCAATTCATTTTATGAGGTCAGCATTAGCTTGATATCAAAGCCATCAGAAATAATATAAA
Organism: Graphiurus murinus; assembly: GCA_004027655.1. Taxonomy (NCBI): domain Eukaryota; kingdom Metazoa; phylum Chordata; class Mammalia; order Rodentia; family Gliridae; genus Graphiurus; species Graphiurus murinus. The sequence goes on along the minus strand of PVLC010006332.1, from coordinate 52,501 downwards.
AATGGAGGAGGAAGAGAAAAAAAGCAATACCCCATGAACATTGATGCAAAAATTCCCAAAATATTAACATATATAGCATAAGTGTATGTTTGCGCACATGTGTAAAATATACCAAAATCAAATGAGATTTATTCCAGAAATGCATGGTTCATACATATTCAAACAACTACACAACAAACTTTATTAATAGTCTAAAAAAATACAATGATAATTTTAACTGATGATGAAAAAATAATAAAGCAAAATTTAATATTTGTTCATGATAAAAACTCTCAGCAAATAAGAACAGTAAGTAACTTTAACTTCCTCAATCTGCTGAAGGGCATCTATGAACAACCTTCTACAACATACTTAATGGTAAAAACATATATATTTTTCTTCAAAACTGAGAAAAAAGTAAGGATGTTCACTCTTTCGTATTATTTAACCTTGTGGTGGAAATCCTAATGATTACAATAGGTATAAAAAAGTAATACAAGGAGAGCCGCGCGTGGTGGCGCACGCTTGTAATCCCAGCATTCGGGAGGCTGAGACCGGAGGATCCGGGTTCGCGGCCAGCCTCAGCTACCTAGTGAGGCACTCCACAACTTAGCGAGACCCGGTTTCAAAATAAAGAATAAAAAATAGGGCTGGGGGTATAGCTCGGAGGTAGAATGCCCCTGAGTTCAATCCCCAGTACCGCAAAAAAAGTAATACAAGGAATAGAAATTAGAAATATAACTGACCCTATTCACAAATGGCATAATTATTTACAGAGATAATTTTTAAAAATCTACAAAAGACTCCTAAATCAACACTGAATGTAGGAGGTAACAGGACATTCAATCAACACACAAAAGCCTATTTTATTTCATTATAATATTAGTGTATGACTATAAACTGATATTTAAATAAACAAGATATGACTCAAGAATACTTTGGTGTAATTCTAGCAAAATACATACAGGATTCATATGCTAAAAACATCAAAATGTTGATGAGAGATATCCAAAAAGACTAAATAAATTTCATGTGTTAGATTATGAATAGTAAAAATACCATCTCTTATACACGATCTTTAGATTTATTCCAATTCCAATCAATGAAATCCCACTAGGACTTTATAGACACACCTATTTAAAAATGCATATCAAAATCTAAGAAACTGTGATAACTACAGAGATTTTAAAAAAGAAGAATCAAGTTGGAAGAGCTATTCAGTCTAATTTTAAAATTTATCATGAAGATATTGTGATCAAAAGAATGTGGTATTGGTGGAGATAGATAAACATCAGTGAAATAGAAAAGAATCTAACTACATGTGGTGAAGTGATTTTTTTTTTTGACACACTGGAAATTTTCAAAGGATAAAAGGTATTCAACAAATGATTTTGGAAAAATTGGACATTCATAGCAAGGTGTGGTAGTGCATGCATGTAATCCCAGTACTTGGGAGGCTAAGACAGGAGTATCACCAGTTTGAGGCCAGTCTCAGCAACTTAGGGAGACCCTCAGCAACCTAGTAAGACCCTATTTCAATTAAAAAAAATAAAATTAAAGGGCTTAGGGTGTATCTTCTTGGAAGTAGGATGTCCTTGAGTTTAATCCCTATTACCACAAAAACAAACCAAAAAATTAGACATCCGCATACAATAAAACAAATCTAACTTAAACCTAATACTTGATCCAAAATTTAACTCAAAATGAATAATGATCTAAATATAAAAGGTAAATTCATGGAATTCTTAGGGAAAAGCATAGAAGAAAACCTTTATGACCTGATGTTAGGCAAAGAGTTTCTAGTTATGATACCAAAAACACACAATAAATAACAAAAAAGATTGAGTTTCACCAAAATGTGAAATGTTTGTTTTTCAAAAGACATTCTTAAAAATTGGAGAAAATATTTTCAAACCACAAATCTGACAAGAGACTTCTCTCTAGAATTAATAAAGGACTTCAAAACTCAGTAATAAGAAGAAAACAAACAACTTAATTAAAAAATACCTAACAATACCAAGTGCTGGTGAGGATGTGGAGCAAATAAGACTTTCACAAGTTGCTGGTGGACAGTTTCTTATTACATTTACCATGAGACTCAGGAGTACTATTTCTGGGAATTTAGAAATGAAAATTGGGGCTCATACAAAAATATGTACATGAATGGTTGCATCTTTACTCATAATCATTAATAATGGTAAAAACTATCTCATTCTAAATTCTGACAATTTATTATGTAGATAACAAAAGAAAATAGGCAAAAATGCTAGCACCCCAGGTCACTCATTCCACAGGATTACACAATGAAAAGAATCAACCAATGATGTAACACAAAGTACAGGAGTAACCTGTTATTGAAGATCCAATGTTGCTGGTAAGGGAACAAGAAAGAAAGTCTCATGCTTTATCAAAACCCAGGAGATCATGAGTAACTGTTTTGTAGCAGCTTCTTGGGAAGATAGATGCAGGGTAGAGAATGAACTAATAGGTGCTTCAAAATCCTCCCATTTTCTCAGGGTCCTGGTAGATCCCAGAGCTTTCTCCTAAGACTTAAATCAAGTGCACTTACACCTTGCTTATATGGCCTAGGTGGAGAAAGGCAAGGCAGATACTTATCATATGCTTCAAAAACTCCTCTCCTGGGATTCGAGACTCCTTAAAGAGTAAGGAAAAAAACATGTTTGCAAAAAATATGTACATATATGTTTTTAGAAGTTCTATAATAATCAGACAAACTGGAGACAATCACAATATCCATGAATAGGTAGATGAAAAAATTGTGATACATCCTTACATAGTACTCAGCTATAAAAAGGAAAGAACTATTGATATGCTCAACAATTTGGACTAAAACACTGTGTTTTAGAGTCTAGATTTGTGTTTTGTCTATTCGAATTTCTTCTCTTATAAAAAAAAATCCTTATATTTTGCTTTTTCATTTGTTACTGTGGCAAAAATATATGTAATGTATCATTTTATTTTATTTATTTTTGGTGCTGGGATCCAGCTCCAGGCTTCTTGCATTCTAGGTAAGCATTCTACCATTAAGCATCACCCTCACCCCAATTCTAACCATTTTTAAATGTACAATTCAGCAGGATTAAGTACATTCACAATTTTCTGCCACCATTCTATTCATCCATAGAACTTTCCCATCATCCTAAACTGAAATTCTGTGTTTAATGGTCAATGGTAGCTATTATTCTACTCTCTATCTCTATGAACTGAAAAATTCTAGGTACTTCATATCAGTAGAATCAGACAATATTTGTCAATTTGTTTCTAGCTTATATCATTTAACTTAATGTTTTCACCACAATTTCATTCTCTTTTTAAAAGTTGATAATAATCTTGTTATATGCATACACCACATTTTATCTGTTCATCCCTCTAAAGATATTTGCGTTGTTTCAACCACTTGGATACTGAAAGTAATGTTGCTGTGAACACTGGTAAACTCTATCATTATAATGATAAAATTACAAGTCTGTGCTTTTAATTATCTTGCATATATACATATATATAGAAGTATAATTTCTGAATCATATGGTAACCTATACCATTTTCCCCAGTGACTGAACAATTTTACATTACCAGCAACAATATACAAGGATTCCAATTTCTCTACATCTCACTTTCTGATTTTTTAAGGTTTTTAAAGAGTATTTATTTGTTTACTTATTTATCATTCCTCATATTCTCATTGCAACAAAAATTTGGATTCTTTATTTCATGGATAATTAATTTTTTGTTATTAGATAAATAATGGACCTAATATTTTTATGCCAAACTGGATAATTGTCAAAACATGGTGTATTACATATTTTTCCAAAATGATCTACAATACTACTTAAGTTCCTATTCCATATTATATCTCATTATAGTTTCTCTATTTTCTTAATTTATTGGTGTAGTGTAATTTTACATCATAGTGAGCTTTAAAGTGGTACATTTATATATGCACACAATATCTCTTGGTGTGTTTCCTTCTGCATCCCATCCTGGTAACGGTCCTCTCATCCTGTACATTGCTAGTGAGATTGGTAGCAATATATTCATATATAAACATAATATTATTTGGTCTGTTTCTTTCCTCAAGTCTTTTTCCTTTCCCATCTTCTCCCATAATCCCCTTCTGATATTCTATTAGTCTCTATCATTTTCATGAAGTCTCTTTTCTTTCCTATTTTATCTCTGGCTTGCACATGTGAGAGAAAACATAAGACCATTGACTTTCTAAGACTAGTTTATCTCACTTGGCATAATATTCTCTAGATCCATTCATTATTCTGCAAATTACATGATCTTGTGAGTGTATGGTGGTGGGGATTGAACCCAGGGGTATTCTACCTCCTAGCTACCCTCCCAGCCCTATTTTATTTTTCATTTGGAAATAAGGTCTAAGTAAGTTGCTAAGGACCTTGCTAAATTGCTGAGGCTGGCTTCAAACCTGCCATCTTCCTGTCTTAGCCTTCTGAGTTGGGATTACAGGCATGCGCCACCATACCTGGCTATTTTGTTTTTCTTCATGACTGAGTAAAACTCCATTGTGTGTATATGCCACACTTTCTTTATCCATTTGTCTATAGACACCTAGGTTTGTTCTATAATTTGGCTATTATGAATTATGCTGCAATAAATGTGGGAAAGCATGTATCACTATAGTATTCTAATTTTAATTCTTTTGGAAAGATATTGGGGAATGATAGCTTTGTTTGTGGTAGTTCCATTCCTAGTCTTTCAAAGTTCCTCTGTACTGACCTCCATAGTGATCGTATTAATGCACAGCTCTAGCGACAGTATATAGTGTTCCTTTGTCCGCCATAACCTTGCCAGAATTTATCATTGTTTGGGTTATTGATGATTGCCATTGTAACTGGAGTTAGATGGGCTTTCAGTGTAGTTTTGATTTGTATTTTCCTGATTCCTAATGATATCGGACATTTTTTCATGTAGATCTATTTGCTTATTCTTGTGCTAGTTCTATACTGTTTTAAACATCATGGCTTTTATGCTTAGCTTAATATTTTGTGTAAGACTTCATTCATATTCCTTGTCAATATAATGCTTCATGGGTCTATTTGTCTAGACAAAAGTTAGAGTGCCATGCCACAAAGAAATAAAACACTGGTGACAGAATGTAAATTACATACAGCACTTGTACACTGTTTAATTTTATCAGAAAGACTTTTTCCAAAAACAAATGAGTGCATTAATTGACATTATGACACATTTTAATAATTAACTAGTAAAAAATAATAATTCATGTAAGTTGTTGATGGGTGGTCTCCACTTTGGTAACACTGGCTTATACTCTTGGTCATGAGTAATCAGAAGCCTGGGCACCATGTTTGATTTAGAGGGGTTTATTTGGTGTTTGTTTGTTTGGCTTGCTTCTCTGTTATTCTTGGGTTTTCTTTCCAGTGTTTCTGTTGATTTTCTCATTCTTTCCAGGCTAAAGTATATAGCAAGATTGGGAACTAGGGATTCTTCCAGGATTCAGACATCTTAAAATCCCAGATAAAATCTCTGCCATTATCTGTCACTTACCAGCTAGTGCTGTCATTTCTCACCAACTACTTCAGATTTTAGTTTCTGTGTGAGTGGTGGGAAAACTCTAAAATGAAATTCTGTATCCTTAACTGCTGTATTATTTATAGTGTAAACTCTGGTTCCTACAAACTCTTGGAACTCACAAATCCTCTCCTACCTCTTAGGATAAAGCTTTGGTTTTTAGACCACTGTTATGTTTGTTGCCTTAAAGCATTTTTCTTTGTGGATTTAAAATTCCTTAGGTTATCCTGAGCCTTTCAGGAAAAAAATAAAAATGGTTTTAACATTAGAGCCTGGTGTGAGCTGCATTATGGCTATGTTGAAAAGAAACAGTAGCATGAAGAACAGTTATAATCTGCTAAGAAAAAAAATCAGTCATCAGAGGAGCCTGGAGTCAGGATAAGGAGCAAGAAAACACAAGCACAAATGAAACAGGCTGTGTGCCTTTCCCAGGGATATGGAGAACATTTCAAGGAGGTGTCTGATAATGACTGAACATTATCCATTCAGGGTAGACAGGTCATGGACAATCAGACTATGCTGGATAAGTCTTAAATAGAAAGGTGGTACCTGCGGGTTAAAAATATTACAGATATTCCTATGGCATATGTGTAGTAGAACCTTAGATGGGGTGTACTATTTTAACTAGTCCATTTATTCCTGGCTATTATAAATTTCATAATCAAAAGAATTTAAAAAGCATTTCATGCTGCTAAGTGATTAGGTTGTGTGCCATTTTCTGTAAAGTTAACAAAAGAAGAGTAGAGGACTAAAGCAGTGCAGGATGGCACCTGTCTACTGTGTGGTACAGCATTAGGCCCCTGACAAGACGGGTCTGACATTTCAGTATTTCACCTGCAAATAAAATTTGATGTCATTCTACCCCCCCGCCCCGAGTACAACCTCTACCCCTCAAAAAATATACTTTGGCAAGAGGAGAATTGAAGTAAGCTAAATCCACATGCCATTTACTGATGGAAAAGACACTAAATAAAATCAGGATGCAGGTATGGTTAATACCAAATTAACATATAACACAAGTCTCTGTAAGATTCAATTTTCTCTTTCTTGGTAAAGCAGATTAATTTGGAATCTTTACATATGAATCACTATTATCATTTTTTGTTCTTAGCATATAAAATTGCCTGCCATTTTCTTTCACATGTACTATTACTGCAATCATAATCTCATTCAAGTTTGCCTACAACCTTTTGTTCCTTCGTCTTCTTTATATTCTATGTACTACTAACATACTTGCTCCTGCTTCTTTGCTTCTCATGATACTTACACAGTTTAATAGCAAGTCAGCATTTACCTGACAATGATACAATAATGAAAGACAACTTTTACCGGAAGCTTATTAGGTGCCATTGCTTATGTTGAGTGTCTTACCTTGTACATAAATTATTTCATTTCATTCTTACAATGATCCTATAATACCGATAATAATAGCATCTTTGGTAAGTGAGCAAACTGAGTCATTTCACTAAGATCTGAAGACACTTGAAACAGAGGAGTTAGTCTATAAACTGGATACAGACTTAGTCTATAAACTGAATGCAGAGTTCTGAATACATCAGAAATTGAAATAATCCTTTGTGTTTAAAAGCAACATTTATCTTCTATAAACCTTTTTATTTTCTATATCTTTAAGGACAATTTTCTAAAATTAAAGTTCAAAATAAAATACTGTATTTATACTGTGGGTGGAGGAATGAATACAAGAAGGTTTCTTTTATTAAATTGTTTCCTATTGTAATTCTTCTATGGTCTATGTCCATGTGTTCTCTTCTGCATTGCTGCTACTTGTAAATGATATAGTTAGCATGCTTCTTTCAGATTGAAAAACTTTCCAAATACAATTCAGGCTAAAATATGAGTATGTAGAAACTTGATTCCCAAAACCCTATAAAAATTATTAAGGTATCATTAGCAATACATGAAAAAATCATTCACAAGGATAGAGTGACCTATGTAAGTTATAAGAATCATGTATACTCAATATTCTTGAAAACTAAATAAATCTCTATATTGGTAGAGGGATTTCAGAAGAATGAGCTATTCTCTCCCTTCTGAGCCTGAGAAAAATATAGGTCCAATTTCAGTTTTGGAAGAGCTTATGTCAGAACTTGAAAATACGTTCTGGAAAGAACCTATGTACTCTAAACAGAGGAACAATCCCTTCCACATTTTTCACAAGTCAGACTAAGAAAAAATAAGTTTCAAAGAGAGTAGTTAAGAATAATAGATATTTATCAGCTGGGCACAGACCAATCAGGTTCCATGTGCAACCTCTATGCTTTGCATTTGAGGAAAAAATTAGTGTTTTTCATTAAATGACCTTATAAATATCTCTATGCTAAACACTACCAGAAGTTATGAGAAAGGGAAAGCATATTAATTAGGCAATATCCCATAAAATAAGTCCCTTGATAACTTTAACATTTGTTTCAGTATTTTATAATAAAAATTACTAAACTATTTCTAAGATATTCATGACAAGAGGTCTAAATTTCCCCTCTAAAGAACCTATATGTTACTGGGAAGGCTGAGACAGTAGGATCACAGGTTCAAAGCCAGCCTCAGCAACTTCATGAGGCTCCCACTTAGTGAGATCTTGTTTCCAAATATAAAATAAAATAGGACTGGGGATATATATTGGAGATAGAATGCCTCTGGGTTGAATCTCTAGCACCACACACAAAAAAGAATCTAAGTGCATTTCTTATTCAGCAACTACTATTCCTCCTATAGAATTTATTTACTTGCATATTTAATATTTCTTTTTAATTAACATATAATTTTAGACATTTTCGGGTTACAATGTAATGTTTTAATATATGTATACACAGTTAATTTCGGGCCAACTTTTTCTTGACCCCTTTTGTGTAAACTGGGCCTCTTAGTATGCATCTATGCACTGCCTCATCAGAGAACTTAATATACTACAAAGTTTTCCATAAAGAATAAGAGAATGACTACTGGTTACTGCAGATACTTCTTGATTGACCACTTAGGATCCTGAACTCACTCCTTTCTAAGTAAACACCAACTGATTTTTGTACATATATCCAATATCCTCAAATATTCAATGTACTTCAAACTATATCCCTCTACTCACCATCAAGAATTATGATCTGACTTGTCTAAGACAAAAATGGCACTCTCTTTTTCCTTGCCAGTGACTGGATGAAGAATGGGCATGTGCTACAGTTCTCATTAAGGAGACCAGAGACCATGCCCAGTCTCTTCGAAAGGAACACAAAATGAGGCAACTCTTTTTTATTTCTGGAAATTTGGGAATGGGGGGTTATAGGTGTGACACTCAAGAATTGCTATCACCATTTTGCTAATAACTAGAAAAGGTACCTATCTAACATAAAAGGGTTTAGAGAAGACAACAGCATAGAAATGAAGCCAGAACTTGGATTGTTCAAACCTTGGACATTTTTGTCATTGTTTAAGTGAAATCAGAACTGAGTTACTTAAACCTGACAGCATCATTTTAGGTTTGTCATCTATATGTAAACTGGTATACTACCTTGGTATTGGCTGAAGAACAAGAAGAATATTCATCTTTATTAATGCACATGTTTTTTCTTCCCAAACCAAAATATCCAATAGCAGCAGTAGGGTCTTCTGAAATTTCATAATAAGTAGTTGACCCTTCAACTTATATAAATTATTGGTCACTGTATATTCATTAGTAAGTATTTACTAATGGCATGTCACACTAAAATTGAGAGAACAGCAATTTTAATTTTAAAGTACAATCAAGAAATTCTTATTTGTTGTTGGATTCATGAAGATACATTCTAGGTAACTTATTTAGATTCTTTAAGCAGTAGTATAATTAGTAAATATGTTGAAATATTCCAGAGCTATGGTGTCAGAACTGCCAAAAGAGATAGGGATTAATTGGAATGTATTTTAAAAAGTAACTGTACAGAGGTATCATCATAACAATTGATCATCCTAACAACTAAATCATTGCAGAATTCTTTATGGAAACAATATACACAGATGATATATTTTAAAGAGAAGAATATTTCCTGAACTTCATATATTATTTAGATATAGTTCCATTAACAGGAGAAAAGAGAAAATGTTTGTGAAAGGGAAGAAGTTCTGGTTAGGCAGGATTTAGAAGTTCTGGTGGTCTAATGTACAACATGATGACTATAACTAAATAAAAACCATGTGAGGTTATGAATATGTTAATTAGCTTGATAGTGATGATAATTTCACAATGTATGCATATATCAAAGCATCTCATTATATACTGCAAACATATATAATTTCTATTTGTCAATTATACCTTGGTAAAAGTAGAAAAAATAAAAAGAATCACCTGCAATGTCACAATCTAATCAGCTAAAATTTTTGGAATTTTCCTTCTAATAGTTTTTAATACATATTTAAGGTTTTAAATATGAATTTACTTTAATTTAATATTTCCATATTTTAGATGTTTTCTACAAGTCATATTATAATGAACATTGTCTACATTAAAAATAGATAAAAGAGTAAAAATAAAAGGGACAGTCAATGAAAACCTGTATCCAATGCATAAACGGATGGCGGATGGCAGAAATCATTCATTCATTCAGCAACTATTTTGTGCCAGGTATTATACTGAACACAGGGGATAAAATGATGAACAAAAATAGAAACAGTCCCTGAACTTATGAGGCTCATAATTTAGAGGAGAAAGAGAAATTAAATAATCACACAAACATATATCTGTTAAATAAGAAGCAAAAGTACTAAAAACTTTGCAATCATATAACAAAGGATTGTCAATTAGTCTGAAAGGTTTATAAAGCCTGATATCTAAAAGATGAGTAGATATTAGAAGGAAGTAGGAGAGGAGATATATGAGACAAACAGTAGTGAGTGAACAAAAGTACTAAAGTAGAAGTATTCATGGAGTCCTGTGGAAATATATGATTTTCTTTAGTGAGAAATCAGATAAAAATGGCAAGAGTGGCAAAAGAAAATTATGGATCTTATTAAGGAAGTCTCTGCCCATGTCTATGTGTTGGAGTGTTAGTCCTATGTTTTCTTCAAGTATTTGCAAAGTTTCTGGTCTAATTTCTGGGCCTTTAATCCATTTTGAGTTAATTTTTGTGCAGAATTAGAGGGATATAGGTATCTATCAACAGATGAATGAATAAAGAAAGTATGGTATACACACATGATGAGGTTTTACTCAGCCATAAAGAACAAAATTAGATCATTTGCAGGATATCACTAACAATTTTATTAACATGTACAGGGAAGTAGTAAGGGATAGAGAGATTGGGTTAGGAGGGAACTACACTAAGAATGTACATGTGTGCATGTATGAATATATCAGTTTGATATATAATTATATATATTGCACCAATAAAATTTTTAAAAAGATGAAAATATGGTAGGATATCAGTAAGTTAAATTCCTTGCAAACTACATTAAATTTGTTTTATTTATCCTAATAACAACAGTTCAATATTAAATGATATTAGGCAGAGTATACAGGCAATACAGAAAAGTAGTGAGACAGGTCTGTATATGAGAAGTTCAAACTTGTATTTTTAAAATAATAATGCACAATCATGAAAAACAAGTGGGCAAAAATGGGTATGAATCTACCAGCTGGCTACAGTACTATAATTAAGGTTAGTTATAATAGAAACTTTAACTAGGATGACAGTGAAATTTAAGAGATGCAGACATAATGAGAGATATTTAAGAAATAGAATAGTAAAATTTGGCAATGAGTTTGAAAGTTAAGGTGGTATTGAAGACATTGGTACTAGTAGGCAGTATGGGAATTTAGATGAAAGACTGTGAGTTTGACTTTTCCCATACTATGTAAAATGTACCTTTGAAATATCCAATTAAATATGTCTTCGAGACTACTGGAAGCTGCTAGGTGTGATGCCACATACCTATAATTATCCCAGTAATTGGGATGTTGAGACAGGAGGATCACAGATTGATGGTCAGCCTGAGTAAATTGGTAAGACCTTGTTTGAAAATAAAAGGGCAAAGGGCTAGGGGTGTAGCTCAGAGGTAGAATGCTGCTAGGTTTAATCCTTAGTCTCCTACTCCCCAGTAAATGACTATTGAATGCTTATATGTGAGAGAAAGAGGACTATGAAAACAGAAATTTGTAAATAAACTCCATTTAAATAGTGATCAAAATCAGACATGTGAGTAATATTGTCAAGGGAAAGAATCTACAGTAAAGAGATCATTAAACCTTGGAGTGAATCTAAAGACCAAAAAAGACAATGAGCTCATAAAAGAGACATAGAAGGAAAATCTAGAGAAACAGAAAGAAAACCAGAAGAACTGGAAATCAGGCAAGCTAAGAAAAGGAGGTATATCAAAAAGAAAGTGGTCAGTATTGTAGAATGCTGAGAGGCCACCTAAGTTGAGAACTGAAATAAGTTCATGACCCCTAGTAATATTTAAATCATTGCTGACTCTAAGAAGAGCTGTTTCTATGATGTAATGGAGACAAAAACCAGAATGAATTTAAAAAATAAACAGGAAGTGTAGAAATTAGGGTAATATATTTTCTTCTGAGAAATTAGATTTTATAGCTAGAGGATTTTTTTGTTTAAATAAAAGAGAGTTGTGCATGTTTCAAATATTTTGGGAAGGATCTACTTTAAGTGGTAAAAGACACATGAAAAATAAAAATATAATGACTAAAGATTCCTGAGATGATAGGAAGGGACAAAGGCCCAAGATAAGGTGGAAATGTTGGCTTTGGATAGGAAGAACGACAATTCTCTACTAAGACTGGAAGAATCCAGAATAAAAATGTTAGATATAGGTTTGGTAGAGGAAAATGTTGTTTATTGTTTTTAATTTGTAAAGTAAGAGGTAAGGTCATCTGTCAAATTTGAATGGGAAATATAATTGTAGAAAGCTTGAAACCAGTAAAGAATGTTTGAAATTATAATCACAAGAAATGAGAGATCAGCAAAACTCCAAAATTTGCAGACAGTATTACAGATTCAAATGAGAATAGCAAGCATTAATTTATAGTGATGTCAATCTGCCCTATAGTGGTGTTTTCTCTAGCACCTCTTGGCCATCCAGCTCTAGACATGAAAAAATGGGTAATTTTCATACAAGGCTAGAACATTTCAATGAATCACTCCAAGGACAGCTATAAAAATGGATTTTAGTGGAAAACTGGGGCATTAGTTATATTATTTAAGGAGAATCGGTAGTATAATAAAGCAGAAGGGAGAAGATATTGAAAAACAACAGTGTTTTAAGAAAGGGAAAGAATCATACAAGTTAGGAAAGAAGACTGAGAAGCAGACAGAAGTAGGAAGATAGCTGAGAGAATGTAGATCATGCTGAACGAGGTAGAAGAGAGCAAGACAGGTTATTAGTCAGTGGTGCCAATGAGAAAGGGTGCTGGAAACATGCCCTGGGTATTTGGTAATTAAAATGCCATTAATCCTCTTGAAAATAATAGATTGCATGTGGAAGAGAAAAATACCCAAGAAACTAAAAACTGAGCAGGACGATTTCAAGAAGCTTGACCGTGGAAGAAAGGAGTGGCAAATTCTTGCCATCATCTTACATTTTACCCACTGAAAATGGATTATTTTCCATTCTCTCAGTTTAACCCTTAAATATACAGAAACTTATAAAAAAGAGGGGGAGGGGGAAACATTTTTCATCAATTGATAACAGTAATCTCTGGAGAGGATAGAAGACAGCCCCTATTGTCTATTGTCTATAATTCTATATCCCTTAAAAATTGTCATTAAAAGAGTAGCCTTTTTGTAATTGTAAAAGCAAATAAAAATTCTAGTATGCTTCTGATATACTGGTGTTTTATTCTAGTAATACTAAACCTCTTATCTTTCATGTTTTTAGAATGTTTCATAAAGAAAATAGCTATAATAAGCAAGCCTTAAACTATCTTAAGGCTGTGATGATATCTGTTTCTTAGATTTAATTTTCAAAAGTTATTCTTCAGCATATTAAGAATTCTGGGCTTCTTTTTAACATAGTGAAAATAATTGCAAAACCCTTTTCTAAGATGATTTTCTATGTGAATATAAGGATTTTTTGTTTTTGTTTGTTTATATCAATAATTTTCACATCAAGAAGTCTAATACAACTTTTCATGTCACTGCCGAATATTCCTCAGTTGTCTAAAATTAATCTGGGTGAATATATTAAAATAATTCATTATAATTAAATTAATAACATGTTTACATGGCAATATCAAGTACAGATGTCTATTTTGCCCTATGTGTGTTCTAAGTATCCTCCAACTTAAAATAATTGGTCAGAAGAAATTTTTAAATTTTGGTTGTGACTGTTTGAATATGCATACAATCCTGGATAAATACAGTGTTTTTTCATACTATCTGTATACTGATTGCATTTAGATTGCTTTATATTTGACGCAAACAAGTAAACAAACAACACTTACAAATATGCACTGGTTGAGGAAATGCTCCTACACTCATTTTGAATATATTCCAAATCTTTAATGTTTTGGATTTTTATTTCTTGCTCAATTTCTCAGTGACATATGTAAAAGTATAATAAGCATTTGCTATTTAGTCCACTATGTTCAAAAGAGTAGGTTGTTTAGTATTTTAGAAGTATCCTCCATGGGCCTTTAACTAATAACTCAGTCACATGAGAAAAGCTAAAGAAAGAATAAGATGCTGGTACACATCACAGAAGCCTGAATTTGGTCAGATACCTTGACAGAAGGAAGGGTGCTTTTATTCTAGGTAACAGAACAAAATACGTTTTAAGGAGAGCAAAGTGTGATTTTCACAGGAAGAGTCATCTAGCCCAGGTTTTTTGAGATTTGGACAGTAAATTCCACAGCAGTGATGTCTCCCCTGTAGATTCTGGAACATTCTGTATTATCTTATCACATAACAGATGACCAGCCATATGGTGAAGGGGGAGGGAAATCGAGAAGGTAACATTTGACTGTACCAGGAGATGTATGAATGAGAAAACAAAGGCTAAAACTGTGTTTGAGGACTGTGGCTTGATTTTCTCATTTTATTATATTTGTTTTTGAATGCCATTTCTCCATGTTTGTGAATACATATATATACACATATATATTTAAAGTCATATTTATATATGAAATTTCTTATAAAACAGATTTTTAAAATTTTCTTCATACTAGCACAGCTGAAATAAAATCTCAGAGTACATTGCAATATAGTATACTATAATATACACATGCTCATTCAAAAAGTCTAGTCTTAGCTGGGTGTGGTGGCGCATGCTTGTAATCCCAGCATTTGAGAGGCTGATACCGGAGGATCTGGGTTCGAGGCCAGCCTCAGCTACTTAGGCCCTCCGCAACTTAGTGAGACCCTGTTTCAAAATAAAGAATAAAAAAAAATAGGGCTGGGGCTGTAGTTCAGAGGTAGAATGCCCCCAGGTTCCATCCCCAGTACCGCAAAAAAAAAAAAAAAAAAAAAAAAAAAAAAAAAAAAAAAAAGTCTAGTCTTCTAGAGACACTGAACATACTCTGAAATATTTATATGAAGTAGCCTAATTCTCCCAGTACTCAAGTTCCTATCAGATAGTAAATTATTTTAGTAACATGCAGTAATTTCACACACAAAAATACAATGTGGCAGTTACTAATTTAATTTTACCTCCATTCCTTAAAGTAAAACCAATTTAACATCTCATTTAATATGTTATAGTTACTCATTCCTTCAGCATAAGATATATATAAAGATTTTATGACAGTGACAGAAAAGAGATCTGACAGTTGTCGCCCATTTTAAAAATTGTTTCTTCATTTTTCTTGGAAAAGTCAGAAACTGACAAATGCCACAATAGACATACAGAATACAGTGTAATGATTATCTACTCAGCGATGAAAACAAGTATTCCTAACATATGTGATTTCATCATCACCCAATTCCTATGATCAATATGTTCATTATTTATAAAACAATTTTCTTAATTTTTTTTTTGGTACTAGAGATTAAAACCCAGGGCTTTCTACCTCTAAGCTATACCTACCACCCTTTTTATTTTTGTTTTTTAACAAGGTCTTGTAAGTTGCTGAGGGTTTTGTTAAATTGCTGAGGCTGACCTCAAACCTGCAATCTTCCTGTCTCCATCTCCCAAGATTACAGTCCTATGCCACCACACTCAGAATTTTTTTTTTATTTTAAAGCAATACTAAAAATTTAGCATTATCTTGGATATATTTGTCTTGACTTTGTGTTACCTTTCTAGCATTCTGTCATAAAAACATAATTTTCAAAGTAAAACCTTTTACATAAAGACCACACAAGTTATTTATTTTCTCATGTGTACAATACATTTGTATGTTCATAGACAAATAAATGTAGTTAGAAATGTATATCAAAATTCATCAATCTGTCCTTTTTAAAAGTAAGCATTTTATTCAAGAACAATATATAACAAATGAACAAATCACAAATATGAATATAATTAGTTTTTTTTTTTTTTTACAGTATGAATTCTTCGGTTTAACTAGCACCTAGGCCAATAACTAATATATTTTCCTAAGCCAGGGCCCCCCCATATTCTCTTTCAGTTATAATCTCACTTTCCAAAGGCTGATCACTAACTTAATTTCAGTCAATACAAACTAATTTTTACTATATTGAACTTTATATAAAAGTAGTGTAAATACACCCGTTTCTATAATGGTCTTCTTTCACACAACATTACAGTCATATCCCATAGCACTGTGAGTGTCAGCAATTTGTTCATTTTCATTCCTGTATAGGAGTCTATGGTATCACTATATCATGATTAATTTATCCATTCTGCAGTTAATAGATACTTAGGCATCAACCATTGTTTTTTTTTTAATTTTATTTTTTGTATGCATGTTTATGTGTGTTCCTGTGTGTGTGTGTGTGTGTGTGTGTGTGTGTGTGTGTGTGTGTGTGTTGCTGGGGATTGAATGCAGGGGCATTCTACCTGAGGTATACCCCCAGCCCCTTTTTACTTTTATTTTGAAGCAAGGTCTTGTTAAGTTGTTGAGGGCCTTGCTAAGTTTCTGAGGCTGTTCTCAAACCTGGTATCCCCGTGTCTAGCCTCTCAAGTACCAGGATTACAGGCACACACCACCACACCTGGCTTCAGGATTCAACCATTTTGAATCAGAGGAAATACTGTTGTAGTGAACACCCATGCATGCGTCTTACAGATTCGTATTCCTTATAATTACTTACATTTTTTTAATTACTCAATCATCCTTCTTTACACATTTTTAAAAGATAAACTCAATTTTCATGGTTCAGAACAATTATATATATATAATTATACGTATAATATATATTATACGTGTTTTTGCTCTTATTATTTGTATTTTCCTTGTAGAACTTTATGAGTATATTGCCTGTTAGTATTTTGCAGAATCAAGTTAGGTAGGATAAAAGAACTAGGTAGAGAGAAGACACAAAATAGGGACAAGGAAAATGCAACTTTAATATGGAAGCCTGTGGCAAAAATTCCCAATACCCTTACTACCCAAGCCAGGCCTATCACCCTCCCTCCCCCAGTCAGGACTGTTAATCCAAAATTTCTGGAAACTGTATAATTGCTAATTATTCTGAGTACTGCTGACTACCTTCCAAGATATCTATTGATCAACCATAGATACCATACCAAAGATCTGGAAAGGTGGCTGGACACCATGCTGGATATGCACTTACTTACAAAATACCATGAACTATTAACTATCCAACCGAGAAATAGTTAAGCAGGAGATATACCTGTTGCTCAGAAGAGAAACATCACACAAGTAACTAATCTCCTTGGGCAATGTTAGCCATCACTGAATAATTTAAATAAAAGTGATACCTCTTGATAAGACAGCAATATCTTGATAAGACATCTTGAGATCCAAAGAAAAAAATACACAACTTAGAATATTGTTTTCTTTATGCAAAGATCAGCTGGGCATGGTGATGCATGCTTTTAATCCCACTACTTGGGAGACTGAGACAGGAGGATCGCAGGTTCAAGGTCAGCCTCAGCTATTTAGTGAGGCCTTCCACAACATAGTGAGACCCTGTTACAAAATAAAGAATAATAAAAAAAAAAAAAGGCTGGGGTGTATCTTGGAGGTAGAATGCCCCTGGGTTAAATCCTTAGCACCACACACACATAATTTTTTTTTTAATAAAATAGGCACAGGTAAAAATTTTCTCAACAAGACCCCAAAGGCACAAGCAACTCAAAGGAAGATAAATACATAGGATTGTATTAAACTGAAGAGCTTCTGTGCAACAAAGGAAACTGTCAAGAACCTCAACAGAGAGCCCACAGAATGAGAGAAAATTTCTGCCAGCTACTCATCCAATAGAGGACTAATATCTAGAATATACAAAATCTCAAGACACTCACAGCTAAGAAAATAAATAACTCAATAAAAAAAATGGACAAATGATAAATAGACACTTCACAAAAGAAGAAATACAAGTGGCCAATAAGTGTATGAGGAAATGTTCCACATCATTAGCAATCAGAGAGATGCAAATCAAAACTACCTTGAGATTTCACCTAACTCCAATTAGAATGGCAATCATCAAAAACACAAACAACAACAAATGTAGGTGAGGGTGTGGAGAAGTGGGAACCCTAATACACTGTTGGTTGGATTGCAAATTAGTGCAGCCACTTTAGAAAACAGTATGGAAGATCCTCACACGAATGGGAATGAACCTACCGTATGATCCAGCAATACCGCTTCTGGGTATCTACCCAAAAGAACAGAAACCAAACTATCAGAGCAACACATATGTATCTATGTTTATAGCTGCACAATTCACAATTGCCAAACTCTGGAACCAGCCAAGAGGTCCATCAACAAATGAATGGATTACAAAACTATGGGATATGTATACAATGGAATTTTTTTTTTTTTTTCGGTACTGGGGATTGAACTCAGAGGCATTCTACCTCCGAGATATACCCTTAGCCCTATTTTTTATTCTTTATTTTGAAACTGAGTCTCACCAAGTTGCAGAGTGCAAAACATTATGCTAAGTACGATTAGTCAGTCACAAAAAGTAAAAAATCGTATGCTTGCCCTAATATGCAGAAGCTAGGGGGAAAGTGGGTCATAAGAGGGACTCTAGACAAAGAAGGAGAATCCTTAGATGAGCAAAGAAGGTGACTCAACTGAAAGTTATGGCGGGGCGGCGGGGGGCGAGGGGAGAACACCCTAATGCACAAGATGTACTCTCACAAACATATCAAAGTCAATCACTAAACTGAACTTGAGAAGGAGCGAGGGGGAGGGAATGAGGTGGGAATTGGGGAAGGGTTAAATGAGAGATGCGTGCATTTTGAAACAGTTTTTTTTTTTTTTTTTTTTCTAAATTGCAAAGACTATCCTCAAACATTGCAATCCCCAGTCTCAGTCTCCCAAGTACTAGAATTACAGGTATACAGGAAGAATATCTTGGTTTTAGCATTCTAATGGGGCATTGGCTCCTGTTAGTATTGAAGGATACTTTCTAACATTCAATTAAGAAGGAATAGAAATTATTAAATTCATGTACTAAGAGTTACTGGTTATCAGTTATTACAAAACTTGAAACTCACTTTGACAATAAAGGGTCTAGAGCTAATACATTTAAGGCCTTTGTCAATATTCATGAGTATGACACAAAGTATTATTACAACTGGAGAGAAGATAATAATGTAATAAATGATAGATTGGGGGGTAGAGAATGTAATAATTGCTAAAGCCAGAGTTTTCATAGCCAAACTAGTTTCTTATTTCCAGTAAAAAAAAAAAAAATGGATACTTCCAAACCCTTTCTTATTATAAGAAAATGTATTCACTTTAAAAAATATGCAAAATATTGAGAAAGTACACTATAATTGAGATCTTGCCTATATATATGTATATTCTTAGACCTTCAGAAGAACACTTGCAGGAGACCTTGTGCATTTCACAGGTCAAATAATAACTTCTATATTATTCTATTTTGATTATTATGGAACCTGAAACCAGTGAAGTACGTCAAAAAGATGTTAGAGCAACATCTTTGCTTCCTCTAATTCTATATAAAAATAGCAGCTAACATTTGCATGGTGTATTATAGTTTACAAATTACTGTCACATACGTTAGCTCACTTGATTTTACATCTCAGATTCAAAGACACACTCTAAATAGCAATCGTTATCTCTAAAAAAAATGTATGCATTGGCAGAACACACAAGTGTAATGTTTTACATTCCATTCTGTATTTAGGCAAGAACTGCCAATGCTTAGAAACAGCTATTAGTAGACACTTGCTTTGGTGGCTACATAGGTACCTAAGTACAAGCAACATTGTCTCCAAGTTATCTTTTTCCTCTTTGTCACTATAGGAATTCCTTCTTTTATAAACAATAGTCCAAGGCCATCATACAACTTACGAAAATATTTAAACATGCTTTGTCCTACGCTTTTCTCTTAAAGTCTTAAGAATTCCACAAAGCATGTAAATGAAGTCATAGTGTTCAACTTGGTCTACACAGCTTCTTTTGAGCATGTTTCTACTTTGTTCAATCTGTGATCCAAATATTCAGAATTACCTACTCTCAGCTTCCTGCTTCCCTCCAAAATAAATCTCAATGATCCTAATCTGCCATTAGTGCTTCTCATCACTTCTTTCCAACCTTCACTTGTATGTTTGCATCTGTAGTTTTTGTCTTAGTCCATAAAAAATTTTAAATGTAAGCCAGGAGCAGGGGTATATGCCTCGAATCTCAGTACTTAGGAGGCTGAGATAGGAAGATCACAGGCTCAAGGCCAGCTTCAACAATTTAGTGAGACCATGTTTCAAAATAAAAAGGGCTAGGAGTGTAGCTCAGAGGTAGAATGACCCTGGGTTCAATCCCCGGTAATAATAAATAAATAAATAAATAAATAAATAAATAAATAAATAAATAAATAAATAAATAAATAAATAAATTTTAAAAATGTTTTTTAATGATGCAAGGTTATTTCCACTGATAACATATTGAAATTGTTCCTCCCACAAAAGAAGGATTCTGAATGGCAAAACACCTATTATTAAAAGATTTGGCAATCTTACACATCAGTGATGTTATTGAAGAGTATTGGAAATAATATTAGAAGTGTTTTTTCATTCAGAAGTACTAAAAAAGAACCACTATATATGTCTATGAAATGCCACCATATATAAGTCTAAGAAAAGGTCAATATAAAAGTATCAAATCTCTAAACGGCTGTAACATAGAAACCATTATGTCTATCTAACAGATGAGAAAACTGAGGTTCACACAGCTTAGTGAATGTTTCCATAGTCACACAGTCACATAGTTAATAAATAGTATAGGCAAGGTTTCTACAAACCTATTCTGTCAGCCCACCAAGGACCATGTTTTTTCTTATACAACAAAGACAACACATATATTTATGTAATATACTGTATTATTCCAACAGGGCCACCATGATAAACTACAAGAGGGTATAACCAACAGAAATTTAGTTTCTCAAAGTTGTGGAGGCTAGAAATTTAAGATCATATATTTCTAAGTTCTATTTCTCTTAAGGGCTCTGACTATGGATTGTAGATCGCTGCCTTCTGTGTCTTCACAGGGCTATTTATCTGTTCCTAAGCAATCCTGATGTCTCTTCCTCTTTTTATAAGGATACCAAAATAATTGGATTAGCGTCTCTGTCTTATGACCTCACTTAACCTAAATAATTTTGCTAAAGACTCACTCTCCAAATGCAGTCACCCTGGGAGTCAGGGATTCAACACATGAATTTGGGCAGCAGATAATCCAATCAATAGCATATACTTTTCTTTTCACTTAAAGTGGCATTATTACATCTCATAACAATATGTATATATTTATGGTTTTAATAATTGCTAATTTATTGAATATAATGACAAAGAGCAAACTGATTCTGATATTAGCTATGAGTATATTACCATTATGGAATATTCAAGAAGTAGTAATACAGAAGGTGTTTTTTAGTCTTTCTTCTTTTGGATTTTTATGGCATAACAAAGTTAATGCCATGTGATGATAAAGGACATTTCCTGGCTGTGCACCAGGCACCATAATGTGCCTTGTGAATTCAATAATTAGTGAAATGCACTACTAAACTCTTGGTTCCCCAACCCAATGGAAATCTAATAATCTCATATTATATTTCATCTGATAAGATAAAGGAAGACAGTATAGAGGAGGTATATCTTTGTTCTTACAAGGCATTGGTCAGTAAGTAGCAATCAGTCCTGACTGCATTCAATTGGCAAGAACTTAGAAAACCGGGGCCATGAGGTATTGTATGGCTGGACAGGCATGTGCTTACCTATAATTCAATGTCTATGGCAGAAAGGATATTGGGTATTGGTGTATAATTAGCAACATCTACAAATATCACTTATTTATCTTCAGGTCATTAAATATTTTTATGTATAAAAAATTTTAACTTAGAATATCAGATTTTTCCCAAAGTCATATGCAAAATTTGGATAAAAATTAGCTCTCAATAGAATCACATATTATTGAAACTTTATTAGTTTTATGACAGGCTAAATTTCCCATAAATATTGAAAACTTTTTATGCCAGGCTAAATTTCCCATAAATATTGAAAACTTGGGCTTTTACTACTCTATTTACCCTTCCCACATTTGGGGTAAAAGAGGAGAGTAGGAGTGAATTATGTGTTTATTTATGAGAGTTAGTAAAATTTTCTAAAAATTGAGTGCACTTTGTAACCACTTCTAGAGACCTTTGTTGTCATTTTAGCACTATATTGTAATATTCTACCAGACTGATAGATGGACTCTTTAAACTAATTTTTATCTTTATCCAATGTGACAATTGTGCTATTTGTATCACATTTTATTTTAACACATTCAACTTTTAATTTTATGGAAAAGAAAATCCAGGCTGTGAACACACAAGAACATCTCTCCTTTTTCTAAAACATAAGAAGATCAAGAAAAAGGAGGGAGAACTACATGCATATGCTGAAAACCTTTTTTAAAGACTGCACATTTCTAAACTAACGGACTCAAGTATACAAAATTGTTCCATTAGGAAAATTCATATGTATGAGAGTTCCCTGACAGGTTTTTGTTTGTTTTATTTTTTTAATTAATTTATCTCAAGTTGAGAAAAATCTGAACTCTATTAGAAGCTTATTAATATAATTTAGGTGAACACATTAAAAAGAATCCATATTGTATGTATAAAATTTGACTTTACATTCTAAGACAAAAGACGTTCTTAGAATGATCACAAAAAAGCACACTAGGACTTTCATGTCACTTTTGCCAGATTTTTTGTTGGTGTTGCTATTGTTTGATTTTACCTTGGAGCTATAATTTTTCTAGGATCTCTTTCTTTTTTAAGTGTGACAGAAGATAAAGAAATCCTTAAGCAGAATTCATTTTGGTGTAGTTTTTAAACAAATTGGAATATTACTTAGAAATGGTTTAAATCAACCCATAAATTTTGATGTATTTGACATCCTTATAATATTAAATCATTCAGTCTATTAACATGGTATATTAGTTTGTTCATTTTGAATTTGTTTAATGTCTCTAACAGTATTTATTAGTCCCAAATTATGTAGTTTCTTTCAGAAACATATTAAAATTGTGAATTATGATAAATATCTTGAAATTAAATAAAATCCAATGCCTATGTTGACCCTGCACTGTATTGTAAATACTGTACTAAGACAAATATATGGAGTCAAGGAAAGGCCTTCTTATTATGAGGGACTTATTTTGGTGTGTTTAAATTCTGTATCATTTTTTCACATTGTTCTTTTATTTTTAAAATATTGTAGCTGAACCTGTTATCTGGTTTGCATCCAACTTACTCTAAAATACTTACTCTTGAAAATACTTATGTCAATAAAATGTCCTTTCTACATATTCTAATCAAGAGACCATCAAGAGAAAATCTTCACATGAGAATTTTTTAAAATACCAAAGCATGTGTACAGGAGCATACGCAAGTACTTTCCAGAACATTCAACTGAGCCAAGATTATGCAAATTACTATGTCAAGTTAATGAACTGAAATCTAATATCAATCTAGAAGTGACAAGCTAAAACTGGAACTTATTTTGAAAACAATCCCAGATGGAAACTTGATCTCCGTTTGGAGACAGTTTTCATTTCCAAAGCTATTTACTCCTTGTTTGAGTGAATAAACTTGAGAAATTCAATTTTTCCTCTATTTCAATAACTCATCTAACTCTATATCTCAAGGTTTTCAAAGCAGAGTCTGGATGTGGTGAGATAAAACAGCATGTTTCTAACTATGATTTATTTTCTTAAAAAGTAAAGTTTGAGACCCTGTTTCAAAATAAAAAAATAAAAAAGGTTAGGGGTATAGCTTAGAGATAGAATGCCCTTGCATAAAAAAAGAAGAAGAAGAAGAAGAGAGAGAGAGAATAGAAAAGATAAAGAAAAGTGTAAGGTGTGTACATTTTTTTGAAATTTCATGTGAGCACTCATTTATTCTTTCAACAAATAGGCACTGGCGATACATCAGTATGAAATAGAAATTCGGCCTTTGTACTCAGATATTTCACAGTCACTTGAATGCCAAGTAATTCTCAGATGTTTACAAAAGTTTTAAAATCATTTTTAAGTATACTTAAGTGTTGTTTCAAAATCATGTCAAACCCCTTTAAAATTATACTAATACATGGGTAAAAACTGATCTCAATGCATGTACAATGAATAAGGAAAGAATTCAAAAATCACAAAAGAAAAAAATTCAATGCAAATCACAAATGATATCTATATGCACATATACATACATAATTGTATTTGGAAATGTATATGTGTATATGAGTATATGAGAGTGCATATGTGTCTTGGAGAAAGGCCAATTTTCAGGACAAATTTAAGGTTAATGTGTTAAAATGTATAACCATGAGAGAGCATATAGACATGAAAAACATGTTTAGAATTATTAAATTAATGAAATTTCCTTGTCAATTCATTAGCTATAGACTATAAAAGTCAAACAAAAATAAGTTATGATTGATCCTCTCATTCAACAAATATTTCTCAGTAACTATCATATGTCATATGTTGGTTTTAGGTATTGGGTACACAGAAACAAAGTAAAAACCTTACTCCCTTGTTGCTTTGCATTCATACATCAAACACTAAAGATAATGAGTAAGATTTGTTGAAAATCACTTTCTGTTAGAAGCCGCATTTTCCTTTTATCTTCACACCAGCACACTAATACAGGTATTAATATCCCCATGGTAGAAAATAGAAAGTCAAAAAGAGGTTATCTCCCATCTAAAATTAAGCATAAGAGGAGAGAAAAAGAGAGAATATGAGAATGAATGTGTATGTGGTTGCAGGTATGGAGGGGACATTTTTGTAGCAGAAAATAAGCTTCTTGATAATAGTTTGAAAGAACTTCAAAACAGAAAATTGCTAACAATTTTATTGTGTAAGACTGGGACTTGATTTGACCTCAGAGGCAAAAAGCAAGGCCCCTTATATTGAGGAACCAACATAGTTGACCTTATATCTATATATTTTAAAAATGCTTATTTTTGTTGGAGAAAGAAAAAGTAAAAACAGTGAAACAAATTTCTGATTTAAAAAACTGTCTTGTTTTCTAAATGTAAATTGAACATGTATATATTTATTCCTCCGATATATTTAATAATTAAGGTTTTCTAAGTATAAGGCATTATACTAAGGCTTTAAATAAAATGCCTCATTTAATAATGACATCATCCCTCCATAATGTCATTATTATTATATAGATGAAAAAATCAAAGCTCATAGGAATTTGTTTATCATTGTTACAAGTGCTTTTTTTTTATTTTTTTGCGGTATTGGGGATTGAACTCAGGGGCATTCTACCTCCAAACTACACCCCCAGCCCTATTTTTTATTCTTTATTTTGAAACAGGATCTCACTAAGTTGTGGAGGGCCTCACTAGGTAGCTGAGGCTGGCCACGAACCAGGATCCTCCGGTCTCAGTCTCCCAAGTGCTGGGATTACAAGCGTGCGCCACCACAAGTGCTTTTAAGTAAGAGAACTGTGAACTGATGCTTTAAACTAGTATATTATAAAAATAGTTTTTTAGGGTAATTTTCCTCTTTTGATAAGTGTATATTAGCAATTCCATTTATCTGCTTACTACTGCTTTAAAGAAAAGAAAATGTACATTTATCTTCTTGTCTGAGCATTTTCCCACAGGAAAATGGACACAGAAGTCAGTAATTTCAGTAAACATGTGCAAATCTAATCTTTTCAATCCACCTGAAGAAGAGACTATAAAGAGCTTAGGTGGAATTGGTATAAAAACATAGCTCAGTTGGGACTGTTAGTGATACTTAAACACATTGAAAAAGCTTGTGAGTTGGTCCCTTTTGTGCCATGTGTAAATTCAGGGGGAAAGCATGATCCAGCTAAGTGCAGAATAATATTGCTTCATCATAGGCCAGTGTGGATGCAGCAAGGGCAAGCAGAGCCTTCTGGTACCATTGTGTAGGTCAACAGCCTTACTGATGGATGAGATTAGAGATAAAAAATCATTTTGCTTGAGCAAATGAGACAGTAACATTGATAACACTCAGCAATAGCTGGAGGAAAACTTGGAGATTAGATTTATTTTTGTTCCAAGAAACTTAATGCATAGTATGATAGTTAAGCAGTTAGATGTGAAGTCTTCTCCTTCATTTACTATTGCATATTCTGAAGTCAAATTAACACTTTAATGAATCAGTTTTTTCACCTCTAGGCTGTAGAAAATAATGTTTTTTTAGAGTTATGGGAAGATGAAACATTGTGATTCAGAAAAAGAAGTTAATGTAGAACCTAATACAAATGAAGTACCCCCAAAATTTGGCTATTACTTTTACCATTATTACCAATATATGTTATTTGGGACCTCAACTGTAGCTCGGCATTGCATAAAATTGTGGTAAAAAGAAAAGTATTCCTTCTCTAGCAATCTTTCCTCTAATGGGGTTTGATAATCAACTGCAAACTAAAAAATAAGTATTTTTATTTGTTGCCCTTGCCTCATATACCTCTGTTCATTTTTGAGAAGTAAATAAAGATGCCACAGGATATTGGAGACATTGATCATATACATACACTGGGGAAATGCTGGAATTCACAAAATCCTGACAAAATGTGGTAGATCAGGAATAGACTAATTTGCCCTTAACACCAATGACCATCATCCTCTATACACCCTTATAAATCTTTAATGGAAAATCTAATTTGGCTGATGAATAATGTTTCCATTTTCAAGAATTAGACTAGCTGGATGTGATAACCCCAGCACTTAGTTGGCTAAGACAGGAGGACCACAAGTTAAAGGCAAAAATCAGCATTTTAGAGACCCTGTCTCAAAATTTAAAATAAAACAGGACTGGAGGTATAGATCAGAAGTAGAATGCCCCTAGAGTCAGCCAAAAGGATCAAAAAAAAAAAAAAAAAAAAAAAAAAGGAAGGAAGGAAGGAAGGAAGACTTTAAAAATACTCTCATAATAATTTTTGTCTGACAATACAAATATAGAAAAGTCTACTTCACTTTTTTTGTCATTCTACTATAAATTATCTTTTCCCCACATCAGTTGATTAAATTATGTAACAGGTAAGAAAGTGAGACTGGACTTTTGAATGGATTAAGATGACCTTGTTTTTCCTATGATTATTACAAGTGCACTATCTAATCCCTTACACTTTTCTCCCTTGGAGACCAATTTAAAAATTGTTGCAAATGGAACTTAAACTCATGGAACTTAAAACAGAAGTTGTGTCTAAAGTTTGTAGTTTTATATTTGAAAAGGAAAATTCTAAAATACCATTAAAGAAATTGTTTCATTTTATTTTCCTCTTCCAAATTCAAACTGCATTGCTAAATATACATCAAAAAATTCAAAGTACAAGTGTTCTAAATTTTCTTCATAAAAGTCAT
>PVLC010006332.1:0-20000 GCA_004027655.1 Graphiurus murinus | reverse complement strand
ATCCAGCAATACCACTTTTGGGTATCTACCCAAAGGAATGGAAACCAAACTATCAGACCAACGAATGTGTATCTATGCTTATAGCTGCACAATTCACAATAGCCAAGCTATGGAACCAGCCAAGACGTCCATCGACAGATGAATGGATTACAAAACTATGGGATATGTACACAATGGACTTTTACTCAGCTATAAAGAAGAACAAAATCATGTTATTTGCAGGGAAATGGAGGCAACTGGAAAACATTATGTTAAGTGATATTAGCCAATCACAAAGAGTAAAGAAACATATGTTCTCCCTAATATGTGAATGCTAGGGAGAAGATGGGGCATAAGAGGGTCTCCAGATGAAAAAGGAGACCCTCGAAAGCAAAGAAGTTGATTTAACTGAAGGGGTTAGAGGGGGGGCACACTAATGTATATCAAAGTCACTCACTAAACTGAACTTGAGAGGGAGGGAGGGCGAGGGAGCGGGGTGGGAATTTGGGGAAGGGGTCAAATGAGAATTGTGAGCACATATATCATTATCAATTTGTACCTAACAAAGATGTATGCTTACAATGTATGAATAAAAATTAAAAAAAAATCTAAGGATTTAAAACACTCCTTATAGGAGTATATAATCTATGGTATAATCTAGGGGATTAGTGTTTTAGGTGTATTAAGGGAAAAAGGCAGGTAGAAAATAATGTAATAAAGATCACTGAGAACTAAGCAAAGATCATGCTTAAAGGTTAAGAGGAAAGATATCTCATTTATCTTGGATTATACAGGAAAATTTTATTTGATCTTTGGTGCATGTAGGTCAGAGGTATTGAATCAGAGTATTTCATTTGTATGGTGTTCTAGACAGCCTTCATCAATGAGTAACTACTACATGTAGACACCCTTTGTCAACTTGGAATGAACAATAAATACAAAATAATATTATGAGAGAGAAACCTTTCAATTTTTCTTTTCTTTTTTTTTTTTTTTTTTTTTGCAGTACTGGGGGTTGAACTCAGGGGCATTCTACCTTGGAGCTATATCCCCAGCCCTATTTTTTATTCTTTATTTTGAAACAGGGTCTCATTAAGTTGTGGAGTGCCTCACTTAGTAGCTGGGGCTGGCCGTGAACCCGGATCCTTCAGTCTCAGCCTCCCAAATGCTGGGATTACAAGCATGCACCACCACGCCCAGCTTGGATAGTTCTTTCAAATCATGTCCCTTGCAAAAAGAAAGTGCTTACAACTATTGCCAAGGATAGCACTTTAATTCTTATTTTTGTCAGAATACTACATTGAACATCACAGCTCTGCTTCATAATAACATCATTTAATACATTCTACATATATTTAATAATAACCATACAAAGGTGAGTAACAGGGCCTTATGGTTAACTCACAAAGTTAAATGTTGTATTTCTTGTTTTCCCAAATCAAAAACTACTTGTAGCAGTTCTTGAAAAGTCTCCAGATAGGTTGAAAGAAGCGAGAAAACTCCTATTTAAAAAACTTATTCATACCCAAAGGAGCACATAGGATTGAGTACAAGGATCATTTAATTTTAGAAAATCTGCTCTCAAAAAAATCTTGATCTATGTGCATGGAAAATAAGTACCACTTTCTGATATCCTTTATATTTAGGAATCCTTTATTACTTGCTCTTTTGATAAACAGACATCCATAAATGGATTTGGGCAAAGCTTGTTTTTTTATATCCCCAAAGAGGCAAAAAGAGTAACAATAAAGTTTTAAATGATAGATTAATTCATTAACAAATAGAGTGATTAACTGGGATCAAAAAAGTTTTTTTTTTTCCTTTGTTAGACTAGGCCTGTATGAACTACAAAGGGCTATAGATAGTCCTTCTATTTTTCTTCTTTATCCACCATAGGAGCTGTTCTAGGACATCAGACAACTGATAATTCCCACCTTCAAGAAAAGGACTGAAAATAGTATGTATTGGTAAGAGCTGAATAGTGTGGCGTGTTGGAGCTATAGAAAATGAAAGACATATGGAATATTGTATCTAAAAGAATCCAAGAGGAAAAAAGATTCCTAATTTTATTAACCCCCTAAAATAGGAGATGAACACACACAAAAAAATTGTCAGAAAGTATGGAATAGGTATTTGAGTACCATGGCACCATTCTCTTTATTATGAATGTCTTTGTTCTTCATCCCCATTTTAGTCTTTCAGTGGCTTCCATTTTTTTTCGGATGTTCACTCTTTTTGTCTATCTGTTAATATTGTCATCACTACAATAAATTCATCTTCTAATGATTCACTAGTTTTTGCATGTGTATTAGCTTTCTTTCCCCAAAAGGAAATTGATTTGTTAATTGGTACTAGCTCTGAAGCCACCAACTCCCATCTTCTATTTTTCTCAATGTTTCCAATAAGGAAATCATGACTATACTAAATGTCTTGCAAATCTTTACACAACATCCTTCTCATGGTTTTGTTCTAGAATGTCCCATGAAGCTTATGTATTAATGTTTAGAGTTGATATAATTAAGTCATGAGGGTTGTAATCTCATCAGTGGGTAAATACATTGCAATGACTTTACTAGGTGGTAACCTAGGCAGGCGAGATGTGGCTGGAGGGGGTGGGTCCTTAGCAGTGTGGTCTTAGTGACTGTGCTTAGTAACTGTGCCTGCAAATCTCCTTTGCTTTCTCTTGATTTTAGCCTTTATGATGTGAAAGCAGTCTTGCTTTCTTCCTCTCTGCTCTCCACAGCCATGCCCTGAGCTCCACCACTGAACCCTGCCTCCCATCGACTGAATCCATGAAACCTCTAGAACTGTGAACTAATTAATTTTCCTTCCTCTAAGTTGTGTGATGAGGTATTGGGAGTCACAGTAGTGAGAATGCTGAAGGAAACAATCCTTTTATCCATAACCCTCTTCATCTTTTAAGTCTAGAAAACCAATCAGAAAAGAAAATACCCTTAATGTAGGAAACTTGATTTTTAGTGAATTCACCACCTCCTTTGTTGTATGTGCTCTCAGATTGTTTAAACTTTTATCCTAGAGGCATGACAGTAACCACTTACATATTCCTCAGTTTTTGAAAACTGGAAAGTTTTCCCTACAGTTTTCCAGCACTACTTTATTCCCTATGGTTCTGCAAAAACATCTGCTGGTTCTCTCAGAAATCTGGGATATGATGTGTCTAGCCTAGAGGCTTGAAGTAATTTAAAGCAGCCAGGTACTTTTATGATGCCACCAATTGGGCTTCAATCCCCTTAACCATAGCTGCTTTACCCCATCTAGTTTAAAGATCATTCTTGATAGAAAAAGCAGAGGCAAAATAGGAGTTGAATGGTTCTGTGATTTTTGTTTTCTCTGTCATATAATTTCTCACCATCTGGCCTAAGCAATTGGGCTTATCCCTTTCTTGTTCTTCTTTGACAGGAAAGGGGGGTTTTATGACTTCCATTGAAAACTACTGTAAACATATCAAATTGAACTGAAAAGCACAGATCATATCTAGGGAAATGTAGTAAGACTATTACTAATTGCCAGATCAAATTTCCAAAGGATAAAGAGACAGGAATGAGGCAAGGAGACAAAATATTCATGTGGAACAACTAAAAGATCAATGCTGACATAATTATCAAATGGAAAGCTAATGTTCTAACCATAGCATATTTTCTCCTTCAATTAATAACAATTCAGTGTGCTACTCTATAAAATAACTTTATAATGTCAGCTGCATTTTTTTTTGTAAAACCACAATAAAAGACATACCAAAAAGATAGTTGACAACAGAGGCAATGCAATAACAAGAGCCTGTAATAGCTTTCTAAATCCATAGAGCTATAAAAATTCTACTAAACTGACATCCAGCTGTTCTGACCAATAAAGTGCTCAAAAGGTTAAGAAAGTAGTATTTATATCTCCCTTTTCATTTGACTTCTTTGGTAGTTGTTATGGTTTGGAAACAAAATGCCTACTGGGAAAGCTCATGCATTGACAATGCAAAATATTTTCAGAGGTGAAACAATTGAATCATCAGGATTCTAACTTCCTGAGTGAAATCCATTCACGATTTTTTTTTTAGTGATAAGATAGGCAGTTAGAGGAGGTAGGTCATAGTGGTATAGGCTTAGAATTTTATATTCCCATGCTCCCACCCCTTCCCCTCTCTTTGTCTGTCTGTCTGTCTGTCTGTCTGTCTGTCTGTCTCTCTCTCTCTCTCTCTCTTTCTCTCTCTCTCTCTCTCCTTCCCTCCATCATGCCCTGAGCTCCATAGGTATGATATGACCTGGCCTAACATGGGCTGAGAATTCTGAAATCTTCAGAACTGTGAACAAATAAATCTTTCTTCCTCTAAGTTATGGTTGCCAGGTATTTGAGGTCATAGTAGTAATGAGAATGATGGCTAAAATAGAATTCTATCTGGTTTTAAACTTTCAACTCCACTTTTCACATTTATATTATTTTCTTGGGTTTTGGCTTACAAACATTACACTATAATTAGTCCAACAAGGACTTCTACAGAAACTTGGAGACACAATTCACTTCTTCTTAACACCATCTTTAAATATTAAATAAAACGAGAATTTTTGGCAATATTGTATCTAAGGTTTTATTTTTAACAACAAAGAAGTAGGACACTGGATAACAGTATACTCAGAGTAACAGTTCCCCAAACTCTTTCTTAAGACTGGTGGTAGCAAAGGGGTAGCAGATAGAAGAGGTATAGTTGGGTGAATCTTTCCACTCCTTTTTATGAAGTTGAGTAAGGTTTAGACTCTGTTTTCAAGTAATTTTAATTTAGAGTTAACCAATAGTGTTGAGTGGACTCTATGCAATAGTCACTCTGCTATTCGCTTCCACATACATTGTTTATTAAGCTTCAGACCATTTTGTGGTTCTATAGGAATTATCACTTAAATTTTATAGAATACTTTTCCTGCAGCCACATAGCTTGTGAGTGAAAGCAGATACATGATAAACAGTGATTTTTCTTTGTAAGATAATAGACTAGAACTGTTTCTCATTCTATGTAAAATAGCAAAATCAGAGAAGTGATGAATGGTGCCTACACACTATGCTTCATCCCCAACCTACCAATCTATAGCAAATATTCATCTTCCTATACACCATCAGCTTCAAGGTACAGTGTCTCTTTAATATTAATGTATTAATAGATAGATTATGGTAATATGCTATACACAAAAACCACTATGACTCAGGAGGATACATTTTTTCCTTAGCCACTTATGAACTCTGAATTCTTTATCCACCCCAACACCTTTGCAATCACATTCCAAGATAATTTTCACTGAGGATTGAAAAGAAATAAAATATCTTTGATATGATCAGAATAATATCAATTAATATGAAGACAATAAATATTAGCATGTATTTTAAGAAGTCAAATATAGATGCAACTCCATCGAAATATAGCCTTGAGCTTGGTATTTTCAAAGAAGCATTAATTTAGAGGGACTGTGAGTAAAGGGAAAAATTTATTATTTATATATTTCATTAGTATTTGGAGCTATGGAGATCAATGTAGTAATCAATGATGTAGCTGTGATTCCTTGCTAATCATTATCAAGATATGAAGGGGTCTTTGTAATTAGGAAATTCAGTTAAGCTTTACTGCAGAGGAAAGAAAAGGTATACTGGAAGACATTCTGTTTAGTTCATTTATATTAACTATATTAATCAGGCAATTGTAACAGCAATCTAAGAAAATTTTCTAACAACTAGATAGCATAGAGTGGTAGGTAAAAAGAAATCATCTGTTTTTCTTTTACATTATTTTCTATATTATTCTCACATTATCTTTCAGTTAACAGTACATTTAGCTAAGCAATATATGTCAGACATCATATATGACATAATGAAAGCCTTTCAATTCAGTCCTAAGGAAACAGTTTTTAGAATCACATCTACCCTAAAAATCATGCTAATACCAAAATGTGAACCTTGATTTTTTTCAATTCTGTGGAATAATCTGCTGGTTTAGTAGATAACACAAGAAAATTACTAAACTACGTAGTGTTTAAAATAAAACAAAAATGTCCTAATAAGATCTTATCTATATAAGATATGACAATGGAGTGTTTCCTAGTTCAGTTACATACCACAATCACTGACTAATTACTATAATAATTAGGAAATGATGTAAACATATTATCTGTTATGGTTTGGATCTAGAATGTACCCCAAACATTCCTGTGTTAAAAGCATGGCTCAATTCAGAATTGGGGCTTTTAGGCAATAATAGAATTATGTGGGCTCTAACCTCATTAGTGGATTAACCTATTAATGAATGAATGAGCTATTGGGAGGTGGGACTCAGCTGGAGGAAGTAAGTCACTACAGGAGTACCCTGGAAGGGTTTATTTCCTCCCCAGATTAACTCATCCATCCATCCTCCCTCCCTCCTTCTCCCTCCCTCCTTCAAGACCACCATGAGCTGAGCAGCTTTCCTCCATCCACACCAATCCACTATGCTGTTCTGTCTCATCTCGGGCCCAAAGCAGTGTGCAGTGTAATCAGTCAACCATGGACTTAGACCTCTAGAATCATGAAGCAAAATAAGTATTTTTTCCTCTAAGTTGTTCTTGTCAGATGTTTGTGTCACAGTGAAGAATAGCTTACATAGTATCATATGATCCATACCAGAATTAAGTAAATCATTGAACAAACCAGAAGATTATTACAGAATTACAGAGTTAACCACTTGCTAAAAGCAAACTCAGTTTTGAAAGTTAATAAACAATGTTGAAAAGGTCAGGTCATAAAAATATGCCATTGTTTATTTCTTCATTGTTAAGGATCAAAGAGCAAATTATCATCGTGTTCTTCTACTTTACTGAAACAAAACCTTATTTTAACTGACAATGAATAACTATATAAGGAATCAATTTAATGAGCTTTATTGACATACTGTTGGGTACAAGTTACAGTGTGAAGTGGTCAGAAATATAGTTGGATAATAGTTATACTAGTTTGTTAGGACTGCCATAATGGAGTACTATAGCCTGGGTGTCTTCAACAACAGAGTTTTACTTTCTCACATTTCTGGACTCAAAAGTCTGAGGCTAAGGGATAGATAGGGCTAGTTTTTCCTGAGGCCTCTCTCCTTGACTTGCAGAGGTCTCCTGTGTTTTCATATAATCTTTGTTCTTCATATATCTGTGTCCTAATTTGTACATGTGTGTCCTCTTCCTACGAGGACACCAGTCATATAAAATTAGGAATCATCCTAATGAACTTATTTTAACTTATCTCAGTAAAGACTCTATTTCCAAATACAGTCTTTCTTTAGTACTTTCTGAAATGCTGAGGGTTAGGATTTCAATATATGAATAGTGAGAAGACACAATTCAGTAAATAATAAAGAATTTATGCCCTCAAGGACTTTCAAACTAATAGGAAAAATAATTATGATAAAAAGGAAAGTTATAAAAATTATAGTAAATTCAAAATTATGAGGAAGCATAGAAAAGGACTAATGATTAAGAAAGGTTTAAAAGAAAAATAGGTCGTGCCTGGTGGAACACACTTGTATTCCCAGTACTTAGGAGGCTGAGGCAGGAGGATCGCAGGTTTGCAAGCAGCCTCAGCTACTTAGTGAGACTCTCCGCAACTTAGTGAGGCCCTGTTTCCAAATAAAGAATAAAAAATAGGGCTGGGGGTATAGCTCGGAGGTAGAATGCCACTAGGTTCAATTCCCAGTACTACAAAAAAAAAAGTAGTCTCTGATCCATTAAGTGTTGATGGATGCCAAATTTGGTTCCATAATGGCTATTATAAATTGTGCTGCTATAAACATTAACATGCATGTATTACTATAATATTCTGATTTCATCCCCTTTGGAAAGATACCCAGATGTGGTATAGATGGATTATATGATGGATCCAATCCCAATTTTCTGAGGAATTTCCACAATGATCTCCACATAATAGAATTCTACTTAGTAATAATAGAAAAAATAACAAAATATGTCACTTGCAGGAAAATGGATGGACCTGGAGAACATTATATTAAGTGAGATTACCTAGTCACAGAAAGTTAAAGGTCATATTTTTTCTCTTACATGAGGAATCTAGGGATACCAGAGGGACTTCAAAATTAGGAATCAGAAAATGAAGGAGTAACTCCAGTGGAGCCAGGGGGGCGGTCTACGGGAAGAGATGGGGGAAGAGGGAGGATCAATGCAGGAATAATTCCCATGGACATCATGTACATATGTGAGAATACCAACGTCAATCTCAATATCCTGTAAGGGGAAGGGGGCAGTGGGGAGGGAGCTGGGGGAAAGCTCATCAAGTGCTGTGTACATGTATGTCAATATCACTAGGAACTGCATTATGATGTGAGACTATAATGAACCAATAAAAGTATAAGAAAAATAAAAAATAGTTCTATAAGGACAGAATTTCAGCAGATGGAGATGGATATGGTAAAGAGAATAGAAAACAAAATGATTAAAGGAAGCAATATGTAGAGCTCATTTTTTCTTTTAATTATATTCAAACTATACTCTCTATTTACATATATTCAAACTATATGATTAAAGATCATTTTATCACTGATAAATAAGCAGCAATAAAATGACATTCTTCAGTCTTCTATGCAAAATATATCACAGGCCAATAACCAGAAAAATGAAATAATTCTCCACAATTCTCCAACATATCATTTGCTCTGTTAACGTTTTTCAAAA
The DNA here is from genome assembly GCA_004027655.1 of Graphiurus murinus. Lineage (NCBI taxonomy): Eukaryota > Metazoa > Chordata > Mammalia > Rodentia > Gliridae > Graphiurus > Graphiurus murinus. The sequence continues at coordinate 11,322 of PVLC010006332.1, read as the reverse complement.
TAAATAGAAGACGGATACTTTAAGAACCAATCATAAACCAGAAGACATGGATAATAAAAGTCTAATAGTAGTTGGATTATCTTTGTAGGACATCTATATATCAAAAGAGGATGTCAATAGCTCTTTGTTCTGAGGGTCAGCTCCAAAATTTATGTAATACAATATTATTTTAAATTCTTTTCTGTAATAAAGTGTCAATATATCAGTAAAAAAAAGAGTAGACGCGTGGTATTTTATTATTAGTGAGTGCAACGGAAGTTTTGCTGCCCAATACAACATTCTTAGTCCTGTTTGATAAATTTATCAAATTTTGTTCTTACACCAAAAAAATCTCAAAGTTGATTGCCTTTATTTAGAAAAACACAAGATAATAGTAGGGAACCTATATAAGAGGCCTTCGTTATATTTCTAGAGGAGAAAAGACTGAGCTTTCGTGGCATAATAATGAAGACGTGCTTCCTTGTGGGTGCTTACATATGTGTCGCTGGCAGATGAACTGAATATTTACTTACTACTTGAGACTTATGACAATTCAATGGTGCTCAGCCAGATGATATTACGTGTGGGAAAAGTACAGGATTTTCTATTTGTTGAGCTATTTTCCAAAAAGCACATTACATTTTTCTTCTCTACTGTCATGGCAATCATTTAGGTTCGTGTCATAAAATGTTTGAAAGACATAGAAATCTCATATTTTCTATCACTGGTTAATACCCAATTAAGCAGAAAAATTTAACTTCAATGAATTACAAAATCAAATTTAAAACACATCAGAATTTACATTAGGAAAAAAAGATCTTGGCACGTAAACCTTCATCACCATGGGGAATGAGCATCATCATTTTTGTTGAGGAAAGGTGCACAGTGATCATTTTATGCAATTATACAGCTAGGGGAAGCCTTGATTTGGAAGCGGCACTATACCAACAAGAAAATCACTTTGCATATAGCTATGCTTAATTTTTGCAGTCTGCCTAGAATAGTTATGTTACATATACTCTCTGGCTTTGCTCTGAAGCCTGTGTTGGGTGGTTCCAAAGTATATACAGAGTAAATTCTGCCCTTGATCATTTTTGGAGGTTACATAAACTTACATTTTTATTACAAAAATAAACTTAAGAGTTTATATAAGCAAAACAGATTTAATTAAACAAAAGTTTATTAGGCATCTGCAATATGCCAAAGACTGTGTAAAGCACTGCAGTGAAGTTAAACCTAACAACCTGCACAAATCCACGGCTACCAGTTGCCTTGCTTTTTTTACTTCATTCCTCACTAATCTGTTTTAGGTAGCCCCTACCCACATTTAAATTTTCTCACAAACTCTCACTAAATTATTTTGGTAGGAGAGGAAAGAGTCTAATTTTATAGTCCAAGCCATTTCCAATCTAGGTCAAAAGGATATTTATTTTGCCTTATCACAATGATACTAAAGTATCTAGCTCTGTCAACATGGATAACAAAAGATTTCTGGAGGAAGGGATTTGAACTTTTGTTAGTTTTTTTTTTTATTCAATGCTAGATTTAAGAGTTAAGTATATGTTTCTTCAGAAAGTATCCAAATGGAAAACCTCAGAATGATGGCCTAAACATGACCTCCATATTTTGACATTTAAAAAAGAGGTTAAAAACTAATTTCAGAAGAAAAAAGTATCTTAATAGGAGACAGGACAGGCTAATCTGGCTAGAGGATATCTAAAAGCAATATCATTATTATTAACTATCTTATAGAACTTGATCAATTTAGAAATGATCTGTGACTGATTATATCAAGCCTAATTATATTAGCCAAATTTGTTTTAGGTGGAGCAATAAATGAGGAAGTACCTATGGAAATGCTAGAGGTCTTAATATAAATGGTTCCTTAAACATTAATAATGACATTTCTTAAGAAAAACAGGATTTAAAAATCATGTACAGCCGGGCGTGGTGGCGCACGCTTGTAATCCCAGCATTCGGGAGGCTGAGACCGGAGGATCCGGGTTCGCGGCCAGCCTCAACTACCTAGTGAGGCACTCTGCAACTTAGTGAGACTCGGTTTCAAAATAAAGAATAAAAAATAGGGCTGGGGGTGTAGCTCGGAGGTAGAATGCCCCTGAGTTCAATCCCCAGTACCGCAAAAAAAAAAAAAAAATCATGTACAGAGCCTGAAGTGAGGACACACACCTGTAATATCAATACCTGGGAGGCTGAGACAAGAGGATCACAATTTCGAGGACAGCCTCAGCAAATAATGAGTGAAGCTCTCATCAACCTAGTGTTTCAAAATAAAAATAAAATAGGGATGGGGTGTAGGTTGAAGGTAGAATGCTCTTGGGTTCAATCCCCAGTACCAATAAATAAATAAATATCATGTACAAAGTAAAAGAACAAAATAAAATACATACATATACACATAAACAGCTGTTAGAATCATTAAATATTGATTCAAAAATACAAATCTATTTATTTAAGTTATGATAGCATAAATATCTATCATGTTTTCATGAAGTGTGAGTGCCTGTGTGTATATAGCCAGGGGCAGTCCACCTCTGAGCTACACCCAAGCCTAGCCCTTTTTATTGTTTTGTTTTGAAACAGGATCTAAGTTATGGCATACTAGCCTTAAACCTGCAGTCCTCTTGTCTTAGCCTCCCAAGTACTTAGATAAATTACCCTTCATTAATATAGCTGTCACACATTTTTTGCTAAGTATGATAGATGAAAGTTGAGAAAACTATAGTTGATTTAATATTTTAGAAAAGTTTCCATTGTTTTACAGTAGTTTTTATATACTTTGGATATGATATTAGTATGATATATACTACAAATATGATGTTTAAATTCAATGATCAGAAAACTTCTTATAGAATTTTACATAACTACATTCTATGAGCCAGTTTAAGAAGAAAGAGTGGAAGCCAGGTGTAGCGGCACATGCTTATAATCCCATCATTTGGAAAACTGAGACAGGAGGATCTCAGGTTTGAGGCCAGTCTCAGAAACTTTGAGAGATCATGTTTTAAAATAAAAAGTAAAATATGGCTAGAAGTCTAGCTTGGAGGTAGAATGTCTCTGGGTTTAGTCAGAGGAAGAGGAGGAAAGGGAGGAAGGGGGTAGAGAGGGAAGGAGGAAGTCAGAAGACTGAGAATCTGTGCTTCATGCAATTTCTCCTGTAGTCAGGTAAAGATATACAATTTATCATGGAAACATAAAACACAAATCAACAACTAGATGGTGAATGCAAACTTGTAAGCAGATTATTAAATGATGGCATGGATATTTAATGTTGCTAAATCAAATAATTTAGTACATAGAAAGTATATATGTTTAAATTACTCCCATAACCATATATATTAGTATTAATGTTAGAACCATATTTAAACTAAATTTTATTTACATATGAAAGTCCCTGAAGTTGCTTAAACTGAAAAAGTTTATGGCCAGTTGATATGAATGTCACTGAATATTTTTAAATCAATACATTACAATTAATTGCTAAGGTTTTGGAGGTATTAAATACATCAATTTTCTGGATTTGAATTTTAATAGTTATATTCTACAATTATCATATAACAGTTAAATGCACTTGCATTATGAAAACCTGAGATCTCAAAGCAATTGATTCCCTACAAAGAAATCTAAGAGAAAAAGATCACTTGTAAAATTATCAATAAAGGAATAATGGAAATTGCTAACTTATTTGTAAATATTTTATGCATTATAAAAATATGCATTGTAAAAACTGGTATGGAAACTAGATTGAAAATTGATTATAAGTATGTATCTCTAATCATCATGAAGAAAACAAATGAAATGTTATAGTTGAAGTGAATTATTTTTTGCATCTTATTTGAGTTATCATGTAGGTCCTTATAATGAGCCACTACATGCCAATATGTGAAAGAGTAATCGCAAATTTGAGTAACACTTTAAAATCATCATTTCAGACCGGCTTCCATATCATGACTTTGCTGATAAACATAGCTTTCGTGTCTTTCCCAACATAAGCTACTTTACCACTCTGTAATTGCCACCTCGTGGCTTGTTTACCTTATTAGATCCTTTGTGAGTTCCCTCATCCTCATTTACCATTGCATCTCAGGAGTGAATAGTAATTGCTCAATAAGTATTTGTTCATTGACATAATGAATGATTAACTTGCCGATACCCAAGTGATAATTGGATGCTTGCTTCAAGGACATTCATTCTCACATTGTTTACTATCAAGAATATGCTGAAATTGGTAGCAAATAATATTATTTTAATCTTGTCATGATCCTGCAAGAAACTTTACAGTTTTAGCTGTGAGTTTTCATATGCCCCAAGTGAGAATATTCTATTGCCTGAGGGACAGTCTGATTATTTTGATGCTCTATAGCTCCTAATTCAATAGAAGAAAAATGTCTGTCATGCAGATTTGCTTATCAGTAGGCAGGCGCTTTCATCAGAATCCTTAGTACAGGGAAAACTGAAATCCTAGGAAAGGTTACACAGGGGACATCAATTATACATGTAATAAGAAGTATGAGAAAAGTTAAGATTTAGCAAAGCTTCATGTTAAGATTGCATTTTTATTATTCCATACCCTTCAATCTTTTATTGGTGCTTACAATATTTCAGGATAAAAATATTTTAAATAATCGAGCCATCTTCCTCCACCCTCAATCACAAAATAATGGTGAAAAATGACATTAAAATCTCACAAAATATTATTCCATGAGAGTATGATCCTGAGTTATACGGGTTTAGGTAATTTTCATCTTCACAAAGTATTTGCTTAAACTTTATTACTGAGATTCACACTCAAGTATGAGAATATTGGATAATCACAATTCTTAGGTGACTTTGAAATACTAATACAGCTTGGCCTGGGGTGATCTCTCTGTCCCCACAGGCACACAGTCATTCATGTCACTTGCCTTTTCAACTTGACATTAACTTCTATTTATTACAGCTTTGTCAGGGTAAATGTTTAAGGACAACAGAAATCATAATATATCAAATCATAGAAAAGAATCTGTCTACCTCAGTAATAATGGGTGTTATGTTTCATTAGATTCTTTCTGAAATAATTTCTAAAGTATTACAGAGAAAATTGAAGTCTCATATGTACTCTTCTTCAACCTCATCCAATTCATTGATTTCTGGAGTTACTCTTATATTCATTTCTGGAGTTACTCAGCATTTCTGGCCTCCTACCTTCTGTATCACTCTAAAACTTGCTTGTGCACTCAACATTCCTTTTTAAAATTTGTCCTTTTAACATGAAAGAAGTTTGTCTTAATAATTATATTTGTTACTATTAAGTTTTTACAAATATGTGCACAAGTTCCTCCAATATACCTAGGGGGTTTGGGGGCAAAATACCCCAGGTACCACATGTTGCTATTTTATTCATCATGGGGATTTTTACAATTTACATTATCAGAAGCGGAGTGTGGATATTCTTTTAGTAAACCATATCTCATGATTGCCATTATCCAATTTGCTTTTCATATTCTGACACCTGACATTTAGATATCAAAGCTCTCAGGATAATTCCTCAGTTATATTGGCAAACTATAGTATACTACTGGGGTAGGTTTAATGAAGATGCTACATAAAAGATACCTATCCCTCAAAGACTTACTTTACATTTTAACAAAGGTCTGCCAGTATATGTCCTAGATGCTACTTAAAGCATTTTTAAATCTATTGTTCTATTTAATTTTTATAATCATACAGAATGTGAGCTTTAAGAGCACAGGGATTTGTTTGCCTATTGGCTATTCTAACAGTTTAAAATAGTCCTGTTACCCAGTAGGTATTCACAAATATTTGTTAGATAAATGAATATATTAATAAGTTATATAATTATTAAATGTGGAAAAGGGCATTTTAAAGTCAGAAAGTTTATTTCATTACCCAGTATCCTAGATATGATAGGATATGGCAGAATTGTCAGTCCTAAGCATACCTAATACCCTCCAAAACCACTTTTTTCTTTTTATGTTCCTCAGAATCTCTAGAGATAAAATCTACTATCTTGATGTTTAATTTATTAGTTACTTTAATGAGGATTTTTTTGTAAGAATGATATGTACTTTGTATGGATGTAATGGTGTGTGGGAGTAGGTACTAGGGGTTGAACCTAGGGACATTCTATCTCTGAGCTACACCTCTAGCTTTTCTTATTTTTGTTTTGAAACAGGGTCTTGCTAGGTTGCTGATAGTCTCACTATGTTTCTGAGGTTGTCCTCAAACTTGCCATCCTACTGTCTGAGCAGCTTAAGCACTAATATTACAGACATGAGCTACCATACCCAACAGTTATTTTTATTTCTTATTTTTTGTTGACAAAAGCATATATTTATGGTATATACACCATGATGTTTTAAAATATGTATCATTGCGAAACAACTAAATCAAACTAATCAATATATACATTACTTTACATATTTATTATTTTGTGGTGAGAATACTTCACATCTGTTCCCTCAGCAATTTTTCTTTTTCTTTTTCTTTTTTCTTTTTTTTTTTTTTTTTTGTGTGTGTGTGTGTGTGTGTGTGTGTGTGGTATCGGGAATTGAACCCAGGGGCATTCTATCTTCAAGCTATACTCCCAGCCCTATTTTTTATTCTTTATTTTGAAACAGATTCTTACTAAGTTGCAGGGGGTCTCACTAAGTAGCTGAGGCTGGCTGTGATCCCACAATCCTCCTGTCTCAGACTCTCAAGTATTGGTATTACAAACATGGGCCACCACCTCAGCTTACAATTTTCCCAAAAATATGATATACTGTATTAACTGTATTCATCACAGTTTTATGATAGATACCTTGAAGATATTCCTCCTAACTGAAATTTGTATCCTTTGTTCATTTCCCAAACCCTGAAACTCCTCAGAGCCTGGTAACCACTATTCTACTTTCTACATTTATGAGTTTGATTTTTTTTAGAAGAATGCAATTCTTAGCTGCCTTTTACACACACACACACACACACACACACACACACACACACACACACAGAAAGAGAAAGAGAAAGAGATTTATATAAACTTTTTGCAGGACAGGCTCTGGAGCCACTCTTTAAGCAAATGTTTTTACTGGCTAATATTCCCGAGGATGCTTTTAAAATCCCTAATTCTACAACAATACAAACTTGCGAACTCAGATATATACTTTGAGTTTCCATATCTTTTATCTACATACACAGGTAATAAGAAAGGTACTGTTTTCTAGGTCCGAAGGATCTTTGCAAAACATGTAGTAAGAACCTTCTTGCTCTCACCCAACTAAAGATCCTTCAGTTCCAGCTGAAATCTTTGGTCACTCAAAATGTTCAAGAGCAAGCCTGGCATGGTGGCGCATGATTGTAATCCCAGGAGTTGGGAGGCTGAGACCGGAAGAGTTGGGTTCGCAGCCAGCCTCAGCTACTTAGTGAGGCCCTCTGCAACTTAGTGAGACCCTGTTTCAAAAATAAAGAATAAAAAATAGGACTGGGGGTATAGCTTGGAGGAGAATGCCCCTGGGTTCAATCTCCAGCACCACAAAAAAAAAAAATAAAAAATAAAAAAATCCTCAGGAGCATATCCTGGACTCATTAGGTAGGCAGCGTGGCAAGAAGAATCTTTCTTTGTAAACTGCCTTCTAATCTATGAAATATCTTTAAGAATTTACCATTTAAAAGTTTTAATTCATGTAAATTACATTGATTAAACACCTGTGTTTAGAGTTGAGATACTGTCCCAAAACAAAACACAAAACCAAAAAAAAAAACTAAATACAAGTGAAATTACTCGATTCACTTTGATTCTACTTTTTGTTGAAAGTGTTTTTCAATATATCTGGCTATTGCAAATCATATGGCTTAATAATGATGCATACATATTCACTGAGACAATTTTAAGCAATTCCTTTTAAAAGGTATGTTTTATCATCTGGAAACTTTAAAAGGACATAGCTGGTTGATCTGAAGAATTTAGGAACTATTTGTTATATTGTAATATAAGCCTAAAAGGCAAATCCTTAGTATTGTTTATTTTATCCATAAGATTATTGATGATTGTTCCTGCTCTCAAAGTAATAGCAAAAATGTTCAAATTTGGCTGATTTTGGCAAAGTCCAAAAAGACTTCCAATTATGACTTTTTATAAATCTAACCTATAATATTCAAAGAACATTTCTGCAAAATACCTATTGTTCATTCAAATTAGAGCATCTTGCATGAACTTGACTGTTAAGACATGGAATTATGTGTGATAAATTCCAGTTCACATGCCCAAAATGGGCCTCAGTCATGTAAGCACAGGCAGTAATTCAAAATGTAATTACCAACAGAGAAGTAATGGATCACTTTGGGGGAGCCTATTCAATCATTTTGAGTACACACTTTCTCCCTGCCTTACACTATGACTTATGTAAAGCTGTGTGTACAACTTCTGCACTGTCTCCACATCACTGGAGAAATTGTACACAAGGCTTTACATTGTTACATCCTAATGTGACTGCCTTGTGCTTTAATATTTTGGGGGATAGAGTGGAGAAAGTAAGGGAACATATGTTTTATATTGGATTAATTTACTTTCATATCTAAGAGCCATATTTGGCACTATATCACCTACTTCTATAAGAATAGTTAATGGCATCTAGAGTTAGAACTTGATGTAGTCTGCGATGCTGCTATAGGAAAGTTTAGATAGTTAATTTTCCTACCAAAGTTCTGGGTGCTAATTATCCAGATGCATCACTGGACATGGTGGCACCTACTTGCATTCTTGTACTTGAGAGCTGAGAAAGGAGGACTGCAGGTCTGAGGACAGTCTCAGCAACTTAGCAAGACCCTCGTCAACCTAGTGAGACCCTGTTTCAAAATAAAAATAAAATAGGGCTGGATGTAGCTTGGAGTTGAACACCCCTGGGTTAAATCTCTGGTATCCCCCCAACACACACACACACACACACACACACACACACACACACACAATCCAGATGTATCCTAAGCTATATGTTTCATTATACTGTCCAACTTACTTTCACATATTTTTCTCTTTTTATGGGATGTTTTTCCAGTATCTTCAAGGTTTAATTCAACAATTCAGTTAAACAACTTACTCATGCTTCACTCAAAGCTGAGTGTGGTGGTGTATGTTTGTAATCCCAGTATTTGGGAGGCTGAGATAGGAGGATAGCAGGTTCGCGGCCAACCTCAGCTACTTACTGAGGCCCTCCACAACTTAGTGACACCCTGTTTTAAAATAAAGAATAAAATGGGGCTAGGGGTATAGCTCAGAGGTAGAATGCCCCTGTGTTCAATCCCCAGTACCACACACATACACAAAAAATGCTTCACTCAATACTTCAATAGTGAGACAGCAAGAATCATGTAAGATTTTATTTCTATGTTATTTAAATTATTTTTGGAATCCTATTGTATATATGAGACTGAGGTCTCTGTAAGAAAATGTTGTGCCTTTTTCTTCTCTGTTTTCTCTTCCATTCCGAGAATATTGTCATGTACATAGTAAATACTCAATTCATTTTTATCAAAATTCATTTTTATAAGAAATGATTTAAAATATCATATGTAAAAGGATTTATCTGAGCCAGATGTAGTGGCACACATAATCCCAGAAATTGAGAGGTTGAGTCAGGAGGATCACAGATTTGAAGACAGTCTGAGCAACATAGCAAAACCCTATTTTAAAAATGAAATTAAAAGGTCTAGGGGTATTGCTCAGAGGTAGAGTGTCTCTGGTTTCAATCCTTAGTACTACACACACATACACACACACACATACACACACACACACACACACACCACACACACACACTCATACACAATGGATTTATATATGCTGAAGTACTTCATGCCTTGATGCTTTTAATCAAGTAAAATTTCATTTTGGTAGATATTGAAAAAATAATGTATAAATACAATGCATGTTAACAGGTAATTGGTTATAATTATATTACATAAATCATTGTTGCATAGATATATATTATATTGGTCATTTTTTATCCAAACTCTTATTCCACAAATATACTGAAATTTAATAGCACTTACCTTGTATGCAATAATTTAAGTATTTTAATTCTACTGACATTGTAATGTGTTTATTTGGTATTAACTTATGATAGAACATTTAAAATATAATTATTTTACTTTCCTTTGTCCAATGATTTAGATTGCAACCTTGTAGGAGCCAAAGACCACATTCACTATGATATCATCAAGAAAGAGAACTCTGTTAGTGAATATTTGATGGCTCAGAATTCTTTTTGTTACTGGGTCATAGTAACATAGAACATTGTGATGCTTAATGTTGAAAGTTATTTTTCATAATTTGAAGGTTTTTCAATATATTAATTCCAAGGCTGACTACATTTAATAAAAGCATGATATAAACCCTGAAAAATCAGTATTAATACAGAATTAAGAAGAAGAATTAATATTAGTATTTATTTAGCCAATACTTATTAAGAGCCTTCATAAAAACTGGAAGAGGCTCAATCAGGAAGATCCCATGGCAACTCAGGTAAAAGATGTGCTTGGAGCCACAATGGTAACAGTGGATGGGGTGGCAGGGATAGGACATATTTAAGTAAAATTTAGGATATAAAACAAATGAGATCTTTAAATACTTTTCAATACTATCATTCACTAAGTCAATAAAATGTTACTTTCAAGAATACTTTTTGCAATAAGGGAATAGCAGTGCTAATTCTACTTAATAAGTGGATAATTTTCCTTTCAGAAAATTCTAAACCTTTGCCAGTAGCTTCCTCTGTTCTTCACTTGGCCCTCTCTGTTCAATAATCCCCATAGTCACAGCTTCCTTTCAAGTTCTCTCTTCCACTACCTATTATTCTCTGAATCTCTAGGAACATTCACAGTGCTCAGCCCTTAATTATACAAAAAATATTTAATGAATGAAGCAATCAAAGAAAGGTTGCATCTTCCCAAACTCACATATCTAGTTGGTTCTTTGGAATTGTTGAATAGTTCTTACAGTTCAAATCACTCCCCAATTCTACCCAAGTTTATAATTTGCTATGAGTCAGTTCATTTAATAGTTGAAAAAGGTGATTCATATATTATTTCCTCTTCTAAAATCACATCTTAAGCAGAGATCTCAAATGTGTTTTTTTTTTTTATTGTTTTTTTTTTTAATTTTTTTATTGTAGTAATTCGTGCAATATAGCATACATCTTTGTTGAGTACGGATTGTTAACAACATATTTGCACACAGTTGTCATTTGACCCTTTCCCCAATTCCCACCCCAATCCCCTCCCCTTCCCTCCCCCTCAGGTTCACTTTGGTGAGTGACCTTGATATGATTGTGTAATTACATCACG